>RJWM01029999.1:0-23868 GCA_004363535.1 Dasyprocta punctata | reverse complement strand
CTACCTTTTCCCCATCAAGAACAAAAGGTTTATTTTTCTTTGGGGGGAATTGAACCTGAAAAGACTATTCTGAAAAAACAAAACAGGACCTGTCAAATGGAGCATCAGTGCACCATGTGGAGCCCAGGAAAGACATGCCCACTGACCCCAACCCACCAGGCAGCCTGAGTGCACCATGCAGGGCCATGGAAAGGCCTACGCAGTGACCCCTGACCAGCTGGGGAGGGTTGGTGCACCACACGGGGCCTGGGAAAGGCCCGCCCAGCAACCCTCACCCAGTCAGGAAGACCCCCTCCTGGTCAGGACACAAACACCAACTCAGGAAATAACTAAGACTGCATTTGGCCACTCCAGAGGAATACAGGAAAATGATAAAATGAAGGAGCAGAATGCAATCTCTAATCTCCAGCCCATCCCAAACAAGTCCAGGATACATAGACATACAAGAAAGTATAAGTCACACACCTGAGATTTCTGAAATCATAGCAATTGAAATAAAGAAATAGCTCCATGAAGCTGTAAAGGAAATCATATCAGAAATGATCTTCCAGGTAAAACAAGAAATGATAAGCATAATGAAAGAAATACTGAGCATATCCAAGAAGACATAGTTAAAAAGTAGAGAAGCATTGAAAAATGATGCAAACCTTGAAAGAACAATATAGGAAAGAACTAGAATGCATGAAACATATTTGAAGAGATATTCAGGAAATAAAAAATTCCACTGAAAGCTGGCAAAACTGCTTGAATGAATGTGAAGATAGACTCTGAAACCTTGAAGACAAGATTGCAGATAATGATCAGGAAAGGAAAGATCTTTTAAAAATAACAAGAAACAAGGAAATAACTATTCAACAATTGCAAGATGGTGCAAAGGAAAAAAAACCAAGATTGATAGGTGTAAACAAAAAAGGAGTCAACACAAATGAAATTAAAAGACTATTTATAGAAGTAATAGCAGAAAATTTCCCAAGCATGGGAAAAAGAGCTGACATACAGATCAGCAAAGCACACAGAACTCCAATTAGCCATAACCAAAATAAATCTATGCACAGATGTATAATAATCAAGATCCCAGAAATCCAGCATAAGAACAGAATATTAGAAGCTGTTAGAGAAAAGCAACAGATCACCTATAATGGAAAGCCCATCAGAATCACAGCAGACTTCTCAACACAATGAAGTCAAGAAGACCATGGAGTAAAGTATTTCAAGTCCTAAAGGAAAACAACTTTGAACCCAGATTGCTGTACCCTGTAAAACTATTTCAAAATTGATGGAGAAATAAAATACTTCCATAGGAAAGAACAACTGAAGACCTTCATGACCACCAAACCAACCCAACAAAGCGTACTGAAAGATATTCTAGACAGAGACAAAAATGACTACAGTTTCATGAACACTGACAGAAAGAAGCCACCAAGCAAGGCAAATAATTAAGCAGAGTGGAAAAGTAAAGAACCAGCAGCAAAAAGATAACATAAGAGAAATAAGCCAATATATATATCAGATATAACTGTTAATGCAAATGGACTCAACTCACCAATTAAAAGAAACAGACTGGCATAATGGGTCAAGAAACAAAATCCAAACATATACTGTATACAAGAAACCCATCTAACTCAAAAGGAAATTCATAGACTGAAAGTCAAAGGATGGAAAACAATACTTCATGCACCAGGAACCCCAAAAAAAGTAGAGGTAGTTAATCTGTTTGCAAACAATGTGAACTTCAAACCAAGATTGATCAAAAGAGATAAAGAACATCACTACATAAGGTTGGTGGAAAACTTCAAGAGGAAGAGATAACAATCTTAAATATATATGTACCAAATATGGGAGCATCCAGTTATATAAGACAAATATTAATAGACTTGAAAAAATCGAATAAGCAATAACACAATTGTAATGGGGTACCTTAACACCCCATTCTCACAAAGAAAGAAATCAACTAGACAAAAAAAATCAGCAAAGAAATAACAGAACTGAATCAAACTTGTGAACAAATGGACTTAGTAGATGTGTACAGAGTGTTCCACCCAACAACAATAGATTACACATTCTTCTCTGCTGCACATAGGACATTCTCTAAAACAGACAATATATTAGCCCATAGAACATGCTTAAGTAAAACCAAAAGAATCAAAATTATCCCATGCATATTATCTGACCATAGTGCCATGAAATTAGTAATTAATGACAAAAGAAACCACAAAAACTCCATAAACACATGGAAATTACTAACCTCCTGAATAACCAATGGGTCACAGAGGAAATTAAAGAAGAAGGTAAACAATATGTACAAGAAAACAAAAATGCCAGTACAATTTACTGAAACCTGTGAGATGCGATCAAGGCAGTCCTCAGAGGGAAATTTATTGCAGTGAATTCTCATTTCAGGAAAACTGAATGAGCATAAATAAACAACCTGATGCTACACCTCAAAATCTAGAAAAAGAAAAGCAAGTTAACCCCAAAGAGTGAGTAAATCAAAAAGTTTGTTCTTTGAAAGAATAAATAAAATTGATAACACCCTGGCCAACCCTATCAAAAAAGGAAAGAAAAAACACAAATTCATATAATAAAGAATGAAAATGGTGAAATCACTACAGATGTGGTAGAAATACAGAGGATCATCAATGTCTACTTCAAAAACCTTTACTCTCATAGGTTCAGTAACACAGAAGAAATGGACAGATTCCTAGAAATGTGTGAATTACTAAAGCTGGATCAAGAAGAAATAAAACTTCTGAATAACCCAATTTCAGTTCATGAAAATGAAACTTATCAACAAAGACCAGGGCCTAATGAATCCACAGTTGAATTCTACAAGAAATTTAGAGAAGATTGAATGCCAACACTCTTCAAATTCTTCAATGAAATTGAAAGGGAAGTAATTCTCCATAACTCATTCCTGGAAACAAATATTATTGTGATACCAAAACCAGAGAAAGACCTAAGCAAAAAAGAGAACCACAGGCCAATCTCCCTAATGAACATAGATGCAAAAATCCTCAATACTGTCAAACAGAATGTAGTGAATCATCAGGAAGAGTATACACCATGACCAAGTGGGATTCATCCCAGGGATGCAGGGATGGTTTAACATACACAAATCAATAAATGCAATACACCATATCAATAGAGCCAAAGACAAGAATGACATGATCATCTCAAAAGATGAAGAAAAAGCTTTTGATAAAGTCCAACACTCATTCATGATAAAAACCCTACAGAAAATCAGAATAGATGGTCTTTATCTCAATCTGATAAAAAGCCCTATGTGATAAACCAACAGCCAACATCTTATTAAGTGGAAAAAACCTGAAAGCTTTCAACCTAAAATCAGGAACAAGATAAGGATGTTTATTATCACCTCTCCTAGTCACTATAGCTCTGGAAACATTAGCCAGCGCAATTAGACAAGAGAGAGAAATATAAGGAATAAGGACAGTATCTTGACTACTTTTGTCTCATTGCTGAGACAAAATACTCGATGCCTAAAATGAAGGAAGGAAAGGTTTATTTAGCTCACAGTTTTTGGAGGTTTCAGTCCATACTCAGCTGGCTCCAAGGTAAGGTGGTGTGGCATCAGACCAACACTTCAAGGCAGCAACCAGCAAAAGCAGCTACAGCAAACGGGGTGGGGGAAGAACAAGCCTCTTTTCCTTCCATATGTTGTATGTAGACCACCTCAACCCCCAGGGCAGAGGTAGCACTCACAAAATCTTTTGCACAAAAGGAGGATATTTACAAAGGAAGTATCCTGGTCCCCTGCTGAGTCTCTTAAACTTCTAAACTTCTCAAGTTGACACAATGTATCAACCATAACAGATAGGAAAAGAAGTTAAACTATCATTATTTGCAGATGATATGATACTCTACAGAGAAGACCCCAAAAACTCCACTGAAAGACTTCTAAGTCTAATAACCAAATACAAAATCTACACTCAAAAGTCTGTCATCATTTCTGTACACATAAAGCAAACTCACTGAGAGAGAAATTAGGGAAACCACACACTTCATGATACTACCCCCAAAAATTGAAATACTTAAGAATCACTCTAACAAAGGAAGTAAAAGATCTATACACTCAAAATTACATGACTCTGAGAAAAAGATCAAAGAGGATTTCAGAAAATGGAAGGACATCCCTTGTCCATGGACAAGAAGAACATACATTGTGAAAATGGCCATACTCCCAAAATTGTTATACGGATTTAATGCAATTTCAATCAATATACCATTAATGTACCTCACAGAACTAGAGAAATCATTCCTAAAATTTATCTGGTATCAGAAGAACCATAGAATAGCAAAGGCAATCCTGAGCAACAAAGGAAAGGCAGGAAGCACCACAATCCCTGACTTGAAATTATACTATAAAGCTACTGTGATACAATCAGCATGGTACTGGCAAAAAAAAAAAAACAGACCTGAAGATCAATGGAATAAATTCGAAGATACAGCCACAAATGCAAACATACTCAGCCACCTTATCTTTGACAAGAGGGTCAAACATGTTCACTGGAAAAAAGACAGCCTCTTAAATAAATGATGCTGGAAAAACTGGCTTTCCATGTGCTGAAGACTCCAACTAGACCCATGTCTATCATCATGCACTAAACTAAAGTCAAAATGAATCAAAGATCTAAATATTAAAATAGAAACACTGAATCTGCTTGAAGACAAAATAGGCAAAAATCTTGACAACATTGGATAGGCAAAAACTTCATTAATAGAAACCAAACTGCATAGGAAATACTTCACAGAATCAACAACTGGGATTTTATTAAAAAGTTTTTGCATGTCAAAAGAAATCACCAGCCAGGCATGGTGGCACATGCCTGTAATCCCAGCACTTGGGAGGCTGAGGCAGCAGGATCATTGCAAGTTTGAGACCAGCTTGGGCTACAAAGTGAGCTCAATGCCAGCCTGAGCTGCATAGTGAGACCCTGTCTCAAAAAAACAAAACAAAACAAAAATCACCAACAGAGTGAGAAGAAAACCCATGAATTGGGAAAATATCTTAGCCAACTGTTCTTCAGACAAAAAACCTCCTATCTAGAACATATAAAGAATTTTAAAAAATCAGGCCCCCAAATTCAAAGACCCAATCCAAAAATGGGCATCTGAGATGAATACACACTTCTCAGATGAAGAAATGCAAATGGCAAATAAATATATGAAAAAATGTACAATGTCATTGGTCATTCAAGAAATGCAAGTTAAAACAACACTGAGATTCCATCTCATCCCAGTAAGAATGGCTATTGTCAAGAAATCAACCAATAACAAATGCTGGAGGGGCTGTGGGGAAAAAGGAACTCTTCTCCACTGTTGGTGGGAGTGTAGACTCGTACAACCACTGTGGAAATCAGTGTAGAGATTCCTCAGAAAACTAGAATTAGAGATTCTATTCAACCCAGCTATTCCCCTTCTTGGTATTTTCCCAGAAGAACAGAAAATATCATACACAGCAATATATGACCAACAATGTTTATAACTGCACAATTTTTATTTTATTTTATTTTATTTTAGAGAGAATAAAACCAAGCAAAGTAAAACAAAATAAAGCCAATCAAAATTATACAGTGTAAGTGACACAGGATTTCAAAACAAGATAATAGGAAATCAACAATGGTTGCCATAATGCCTCTTGTTGTCTTCAAAATAGCTGCCCACACATTGAGACACAGTAAAATCAAACAAAACAGAACAGAATAGAACCAATAAAAGCAAAACAATGTACACAATACAGGACTTCAAAACAAGGTAATAGTAAATTCAAAATGGCTACCAGAATATATCTTGTCATCTTCAAAATAGCTGAACATGCCATTAGATACAACAAAATCAAGTAAGACAAAACAGAATAAAACCTAACCAAACAAAAGCAATGAGAGTGACACAGGATTTCTAAACTAGATAATGGGGAATTAACAATGGCAACCACCCTCAGAAGGAGCTCCCCCATATATGCTACATTGCATATTGTTATCCTCTGAATGGATGATCAGACTATTGGCTTTAGGCCTGCAAAATCAGTGAAACACTAAACACTGTGTCTTGGTTACTTTTCCCTTGTTGCTGAGACAAAACACCTGACACCAAAATCAGGGAAGGAAAGGTTTATTTAGCTTACAGTTTTGGAGGTTTCAGTCCACAATCAGTTGGCTCCAAGGCAGAGTGGCATGGCACAGGAACAACACTTCAAGGCAGCCACAGACCAAAAGCAGCCAGAGTAAAAAGGGGCGCAAGAGCAAGCTTCTCTTCCTCCTTTATATAGTACACAGGACACCCCACCCCCAGGGTGGGTGTAGCATTCACAAACATCCTTGCCTTCCTTTGCACAGGATGAGGATGCTTACCAAGTAAGACCCCTGGCTCCCTGCTGAGTCTCTCAGCTAAACTTCTGACCTTCACAAATTGACACAATGAACAGGTAACTGCTGGTGCTCTACACCCAAGGATGTAGAGTTACTGAGTTACTTAATTAAGCTGTTAGACTTCTCAAGTTGACACAATGTATAACCCATAACACACTGTAAGCTTTAAGTTGTATTTTACCTCATGAGCTATCATCACAGCCTGTGTTTCTCCGGATTAGCTGGTCACATATGAAAGGTGGGGGAGGAACATTGGCTCTTCTTGTCTCCCTTCCTGCACGACGGAAGGGGTTGGCATCTGGCTCTCCCCCTGTCAGCCTGTGCATGGTGCTGACTCACAGGAGGTCCTAGCTTCTTGTTGATTTCTTGTTCTCCTGCTTACTCATGGGAGATGACTGGTGTCTGGCTCTCCCCCAGTTAACCTGTGCATGGCACCAACTCACAAGAGGTGTTAGGTTCTTGTTGACTTCTTGTTCTCCTCCCCCAGTCTGTGAATGGCCTAACTGCACAATTTGTAATAGCCAAATCTTGGAAACAACCCAAATGCTCATCAACTGAGGAGTAGATAACAAAGATATAGTATTTTTATGCAATGGAGTACTACTCAGCCATAAAGAATGATAAACTTGGGGCTTTCATAGGTAAATGGATGCAACTTGAAACCATATTCATAAGTGAAATAAATCAAACACTGTATTGTCTCACTAATGTGAGACACTGAAAGAGTAAAAAGATCCAAAATTTACAATAGATATAGGAAGAGGGAAAGAAACTACACAAAAGTAAATTATATTTGATCTATCTTGCATGCCTGTATCTGGTAACCCAAGCAACTGTTTTGAAGAGAACAATTTGCAATATAACAATCATCGTTAAATTCGTATCATCTTGTTTTGAAATCCTGTATCACTATTGTCTGTTGTAGTTGTTGTCATTTTGCTTTTGTTGTTGTTTTTTTGATGCTATATCTGCTTCTTGATTTTTCTGCTTTTTTCTCTTTAAATAAACAAAACAAAACAAAAAATATACCAGCAAAACAAAATTTAAAAACTTAGAGAAATTAAAACCCTTGTACTTTGCTGGTGGAAATGTAAAACACTGCAGTCTACTAGGGGAGAACTTTATGATAGTTGCTCAAAAAATTAAGCAGAATAAATACATGATCTAGCAATTCAACTCCTGGGAATATATCATAAACAATTAAAGGCAATGACTTGAACAGTATTTATTCTCTAATGTTAATAGAAATCTAATTCCCAGCAGCCCAAAAGGTAGAAACATCCCAAATGTCCATAGATGGATGAATAGAGAAATGAAATGTGATATGTACATACAATGAAATCTTTTTCAGCCTTAAAAAAGAATGAGCCAGGGAATTAGCTTAGTGGCACAAGCACCTGCCTGGCAAGTGTGAGGTCATGAGTTCAATCCCTGGTACCAAACAAAAAAAACAAACTAACCATACAACAACAACAACAACAACAACAACAAAAACTAATGAAAATCAAAGTTACAATACAAATGAACTTTGAAAAGATTATCTTAGGTGAGATAATCCAGACCCAAAGGGAAATACTGTGTGATTCCATTGATACGAGGTATCTAGAGTAGTCAAGTTTATCAAATTAATAGAGACTGAAAGTAGAATAGTGGTTTCCATGTATAGGGAGATGGAGAAATTGGGAATTGTTGTTTAGTAGTCGCAGAGTTTCTGTAAGCAAGGATGAAAAGGTTGGAAATGGGTAGTGATGGTAGTTGTACAACATTGAAGATGTACGTCACATCCTTGAATTGCCCATTCAAAAATAGTAAAAATGACCTATTTCCTGGTATGCATATGTTGCCATAATTTTAAAAAGAAGAAAATAAAACAATCAGAAATCAAGAAAGCAACCATGGGGTTAAAACTAGAGTGCTTCCTCATCCAACATTTTATTAGAAAGATTAGATAAAAAGATAAGAAAATGTACCAGGGGAAAAAAAAAAGATAAAAAGATAAATGGATAATAGGAAATGAAGAATCAAAAAAATCACAGACCAATGAGAAAATCTGACCAATAGGGATCCTAGAAGCAGAAAATAGAGAAAATGGAATGCATAGCATTATCAAAAGATTAATATAAGAAAACTTTCCAGAGCTACAGGACACAAATGAGGCCAGGAGAGAGAGGGATGACAGGCCAGCGAGGACCAGGGCGGGCCTGAGTAAACTGGGATAAACCTTGGGAAATTGGAATGCTAGGGACAAAGGCCTAATTAGCACACAAAGGACAAAGGACTAATAAAAGCTTTCCTGATGACAGGAAGTCTAGCAACAGCACCTGTATACCCTCACTTTCCCATGTCCATCAAGTCTGAAAGGGTACTAGACAACACCTGCCCATGCCAAACTGCCCCTTTAGGCACCCGCCAAAGGCTGCAGAGACGTCCCTAGATCTGGGTGCTTCTACTGCGTCCTTCCTTGCAGTGTGTCTCGGTTAGCGAGAGGTTTTCTTCGTTCTAATAAATCACACCTGGTTCATTCTCCACCACTCGTCACAGGCCTCATTCTTTGTTCTCTGCAGAACAAGGATCAGAGGGAGGAGTAACTTGGTTATACAGCTGTCGAGATGGGAAGGGTCATCATTCTGCTCAGAGCAATGGAAAGAGAACAACAACAACAAAAAAGGCCCACCCAGAAGTATAATATCACGGGACTTGTGATAATGAAATGACTCTAGAAATTTCCAAAAACCCAGTCGCATACAAAGGGTCAGGAATGAGAACAGCACTGGATTTCTCAGTGACAGCACCGTATGGCAGCAGACAAAGGATCAATGTCTTCAACAGGCCACGGGAAAACAGTCTCCAATCTGGAATTCTATCCTTGTTTGATCAGTAGGAGTATGCTGATAATCTTGTTGCAGTCTGCATCAAATTCACATAGGATTATTGGTTCCCTAAGACCCTGGTCTGTAGGCTGGCCAGGAAAAAGAAAGAATCTACACTATCAAACATGTTTTGAAAAGCATTTTGGCTCACATGTTCTGGGGCAAGTGCTGGGGGAAGTCTTGTAGTAGCAGAGAAGAAATTCAGGGAAGTGATTCCACTTCCTTTTGTGAGTACCAGTTTTTGAGCCCCTGTATCCTAGATTCTGGGACTTTGATTCTTTGGTTTCCTCTCTCATTTGGCGAGACTACATTCTCTGGTAGCTTAGGGAAATGGAAAATTTGGGTACTTACAAAATTGAAAATTTGGGTACCTGCATATTCTCCTTTTAAATTTGGCAGGAAATATTTAAGAAACAGAAAGAAGCCAAGGATGACAGCCATGCTTGTTTTTTTCCTTGAAGCTCAAAGTTTGTCCCATGAGGGCAGTCTGCGGCCTGACACACTGGTCTCATTAGCCTTTGTGAGTGAGACCCCACCAGCTACAGGAGGGAGAACCAGAGCCTCCAGAGGTTTGAGTCCGTCAGGGGAGGCCGAGGTGTGTGATCTCTAGTTCTTCCTGCTCTAGCTTGCAGTTAGAGTTTTTCCTTTTGAGGCAAATGGCTTCTCTAAACCCGCACAAGCCTTGAGCATGAAAGGCCACCCCTTCTCTCCTGAGCAAGATGCTGACATCAGGTGGTCAAGTCCAGTTTCATTTCCTTAGGTGAGGGAGGGAGAGGTCTGGGTCCAGAAGGGACTGAACAAGCCTGAGCTTGTTTATTATCCTTTTGCATTTCTCTTACACTGTTCTTTGCTCTAAAAGACTCTAACACACCTGTACACGGCGAGATGGTCATTTGAGACAAACAGGCCCCTCTGCTTCCCTGCAGCTAGCTTTGAATAAGTTTGTTGTCCTTTTTATCAAAACAAATGGCCTCTTTGATGGTCAGCTGTGAGAAAACTCAGGAATCTAAGTGGCCGAAGCAAGCTCACCTCATGGTCCAGGCTTTATGCAATCAGTTTCAGGAGAGGAGGTGGAGCAGCAGCCTGCACACCATGATCCACGCTGAGCTCTCAGCAGAAGGCCTGAGAGAGTCTCCTCAGCACGGGACTTGGGGAGGTCTTGCAGCAGCAGAGAAGGAATTCAACGAACTGGCTCCATTTCCTTTTGCCTGTCACTGTTCGAAAGCCACTGCCTCCTAGCAATATGACAGGCTTTGGGGACAACAAAAATGGGGGCACTGCAGTCAAGTGGATTTCTTTTCCCTCTCCCAACCAACAACGCCCTATGAGAAGCAGCTACCATAAGCAGTTTAGCTTGTAAATATTGGGAATTCCAATTAGTCAGGAAGCATGTGCCATGTTTTCCTTTTTAGTCCAAATACAGTCAAACGAAATTTCAGTTCTGGAAAAACACACTTGAAAAATGGTTTTAAAAAAAAAAAAGAAAAGAAAGAAAGAAAGAAAAAGAAAAAGATAAAATGGTTTTCCTGGAGGGTCGTGAGCACCTTGAGTTTCTGTTGCACTCAAGTTACCTCTGTATCTGGTACTCAGCAAATATTCTTTGAATGCACAAGGGAAAGAATGTTGAACATCAACATATTCATGTGGGCTGAGGAGACCACATAGGCAAAATATATCTCTCCATGTGGACCAGTTGTTCTTTCAGCTTGTAAAGTTGCCTGTCTTGGTTTATAGTTCTGGAGTAGCAGGGTCCACACTGAAATTTCCAATTTAGTCCATCAGGAGTAGAGAGAAGAGTTTGTGTTTTTGAAGCAAACGTTTTGGGTGATCCAGGAGCAGGTGGCTAGGTATCACATTAAGAGGATGGCTGAAAGTTTTGGTAGCTTGTGGCATGTTGCTTTATGATTTGAAGGTAGCAAAAGACCATGCTCATGTTTACTTACAGCTAGGGCCACATCTAGAGCTCATAACTGCAAATACCACACTTTCCTTCCTAGCTGTACCACTTTGGAAAGGAACTTTCTATAGAAAAAGGAGCTTGATTACTACAGTAATAAACAACTCATAGAGTCAATCATGCAAATAGCATTGGCTGAGATGAACTAAAGTCCCATTTCTCTCCCCGATATCCCTCATTCCTTAATATTTAATTTCCCAAGGACTTACTAGGCTCTCACTTTGTGGGAGGTACCGTGCCTGGTTCTGGAAACAGCAGGCATTTGAGAAATGGAAGTTTTAAAATCTTTAACCATGTGCGTCCACGCTTCTTTTGGATAAAGGTGCAACTGTGCTCCCCGTGAATCTGGGATGAGACCAGCAAGGCTGGAACAAATCGTGGGGAGCAGATGAGGGTGAGCAGTAGGAGGTATCCATGTGGAAAGATCGAGTTTGTTCATTGACATCTGTAAAATTGTGCTAAGAAGTGATGTTTTCTTAAAACCCAAGGCTGCAAGGAAGTTTGCTGCTGAAAATTTCAGTGGGAATGAATATCCCACTCGTGCCTGGAGGACCAGGCCTCTTGGGTCACTGTGCCACAAGGAGGAGGCTTCATTTCTAAACCAGGTGATATGGCATTGCACAGTTGGCTTCACATTGCAGTTTCCAAGGAAACCAGTCCCTGAGTCCATTCCTTAGGCCTGCTGGTAATCAGACTGATATTCCTCACAGAGTCTAAAAAAGGAAAAAATACAAAGCAAAGCAAGACAAAACAAAACAAAACAAAACAAAACAAAACATGATTTCTGATGGTACCTAGCCAGTGTCACATCAATAGCCAGTCTCCCGAGGCCACACCATGGCTTCGAAATGATGGCAAACTCTGTCCTTTCAAGGGACCGCTGCTTTCTCACCTATTGGTGACTTCTTTCCCAATGACCCCCTCAGCCCCACTTCATTCTTGTGCCACCTGATAATGGCTGTCCTGGGCCCAGTTTTTGAACTGCAGCATTCAATGTAGAACTGTTTTCCTTTCCCTCGTCTCTCTTAAAAACCATTCTGCACACTTCCAGACCCCATAACAAGGACCGCTGCTCTCTTCATGAGATCTTAATAAATGTAATTCTGGGATTCACCAATACAAAATGGGTACATTGGTAAATGCTTTATATCTAGGTTTCTGGGAAAAATTAGTAATCACAAGCCCTGACTTACTGTGTTTGCCTGTCCTGTTTCAGTGGTATAAATTCTTCCAGGCTACCAAGACTTCACTGAGCCAGGGCTGGCTTTGGGGAGCGTGGTACAGTGGGCTCCGGTACAGTGCTACTCCCTTCTGCAAACAAACAAGAAATTTTTTTTCTCACTGAGTTTTCAGTATTTTCATTTTCCACTGAGTAACTTATGATTTTCCTCCTGAATTTGTGTAGGCAATCAGGCACCTGGACAATTTATAAGCAAGTTCTGTGGACTGTCATGACTCAAACAGAAAACTTCACTGATAGAGAGAGACCTTTCATAGAGAACCTGGCAAATGACAAAGAGCCCGGAGGTTCAGACAGCAACAAATGCCCGCTTATTTCATGGGAAGTGGTTTTATGTCTGGGGCAGAGGCCCCGGTCTCATTGCAGGGAAGGGAAAGCACCTCATCTTAGATATCAACATCAGCTCCTCTTGCTTTGGCCTGGAGTTAATCTACAAAGCCTTCAGAAAGGACTGACTCTTCTATCTTACAAAGAGAATGATCTTTGTGGACTACCCATGAAGTAATTATAGATAATGGTCGGCGATCTGGCAGCCGCAGCTCAACCTCTTGGCTGAGAAATGAATTCCCTATCTGCTACTACAAGACCTCATTATGCACTGAACTGGAGAATTGATAATGAAAAGACTTAAAAACTGTCTGATAGCAAAGAAGCTCCTTTCTTAGCCTGATTGGGCCCCAGAGCAGGGCCCTGGGGAAACAAGCGGAACTCAATGGAAATTTCAAACTATGTAACCAAGGACTTCTCATTCCTTTGGAACTTGGGGAATGTGGAGACTGTGACAAGCCAAGAGTCAAAGGCAGAAACACCAGTGTGTGTGTGTGTGTGTGTGTGTGTGTGTGTGTGTGTGTGTGTTGCTCTTCAGTTGATGGAGACAGAGGTATCAAAAGGTTTAAGGTAGCCAAAAAGGATTGATCTTATATTTCTATAAAAGCATAATCTCCTCTAACAAAGAAAATGGATCTCACTTTGAGTATTTTGTTCAACAAATGACTGTAGATTATTTCTTGTGCTGGACTTACCAGAATAAAAGTCATGGTCTCCGGAAGGAGCCAGGTACAGGAACCAGTCACTTGCTGCTTTGCTCTCAGACCTAATCTTAGAGCGTGCCCCCCAAAGCTGCATTTCTCAGGACCTTGGGCACCTGGTTTAAGGTTTTGTAAGCTCTGACTGGAGCCTGGAGCATGGTGTTAGGTTGATCCTAAAGGTTTATTCCCTTCTTGCTCTGCTTCAGGGAGACTTGTCTATTGGACTCTCTCTCTCTCTCTCTCTCTCTCTCTCTCTCTCTGTCTCTGTGTGTGTGTGTGTGTGTGTTTGAGATAGGCTGGCCTTGAACTTACTTTGTGACGCGGGCTGGCCTCAAACTCAAGACAATTCTCCAGCCTCAGCCTCTTGAGTGCTGGGATCACAGGCATGTGCCAGTACACCCAGTCACTGGACTCTTAAAACAGCCTGAATTTTGCCTTCGTTCTTCCAACCCTATGACTTATAGCAGCTTTCCAGTGTACCTAGAATTTACCATGCACCCTTGCCCCTTTTTGGCATACCAATTCTTTCACTACTTTTACTATGATAATGAGATTGTTGCATTGAATTCCTTTTGGTGAATTACCTGGAAAGGGTGTTATTTTATTGTCTATAGGCTGACTAATACAGAAATTAAATGAACATAGTTAATGTGACTCTAATGTAAATAAAGTCCATGATTAGCCCTTGGGACCAAGATGGAGGTACTGTATCACTTGTGGGAAACTGAATGGGAAACTTGAGTTGTAGCATCAAGGATGGGTAGGAAATTCCATGGAAATCAGTTGAGGAGGAGGAAGCAGGCTGAGAGAAAGCATCTTAGGCATAAAGCATGCCACTGTGACAGAACCAAGCCTTAGTGGAGTGTCAGACAGTCAAAAACACTGACTAATGGCTCCAGCACAAAACAGGCAGACTCCTCAGAGCTTAGATGCCTAGATTCTCATTTCTATGATGCAAGCATCACCACTGCCATGGAAGTCCCAACTGTCCCACGTAAATTATGGGGAGAATTGTCTGGAAATAGCTGGAAAAGTCAACACTGTCCCCACTCCACCAAGGAAAGCCAGCTCTAGGTTCATCAGCTTCTGCCAGGGAAACCTTCATTTGCACATTTACACAGGATGCCTGTGTCACCTAAAGTCCCTAGCTGCCAGTTGCTCAACAGTTGAAAATCAGATAGTTTTTTTTTGAAGATTCGCTTCTTGTTGACTTTCTTTCTGTGAGGGTGGAATGGCAGATGAAGACCTCTGAAGCCAGCGACTGGGGCCAGAACTAGAAATAGCCCAGGGCACATCTGTTTACTTTTTATTTTTTAAATTTTATGTATTTTCTCTTTTAGTTGACACATGGAAACTGTACTTATTTACAGAGCAGAGTGTGACATTGCAGTACATGTATACAATGTGGAGTGATCAGATCAGTGTAACTGGCATATTTATCACTTCAGACACCTTGCATTTCTGTGATGGGAACATTAAAAATCCCTTCTTGCCTGGGATTTAGTTCGGTGGCATAAGCACCTGCTTGGCAAGTGCAAGGTTGCGAGTTCGATTCCCAGTACCAAAATAAATAAATAAAAAAAATAAAAAATCCCTTCTACCATTTGCTTCTTTTCTCTTGGTAGGACATCAGTGATACTTAAAATTTAGTTACCACCTGCTTCTTAAAATACATGCACACAAAAAGCAGGGGTGGCATTTCTGTTGGCGCGGAGGTGACTCTAGCTCTGAGTTTGGGAAACAGGAGTGGATGTTTGCCTCTATGCCATTTTGATTAAAGCACAATGTTCCACATACTTCAGGGAGATGTTTGCATTTCTGAGTTTATGGTATCTTTTGTTAGCAGCACAGAGGGCTGTATTTGCAAAGATGCTTCCTGTCCATTTATCACTTAATGCTCCCTCACCTCATCCTACTGATCCTGGGTGGTGCCTGAGGAGAGTTCAGTTGCCTGGCCAGGCATGTCCAGTGTGTTCTAACCATGAACCAAGGATTGCACCTGCAGCCCATGGTTTTGGGCAGAGATCCTTACCACTGCACAGTCCTTGTGGGGATGATGGCTCCTGTTGCAAGCTCCAGAGCTAACGTTCTGCTGCAAATACAAGAGCTGCTGAGCTGGCCCTGGTGACATTTCTCTCTTAGACTCCATTTAGGGGACAAAGAAAGAAACTGAACGCAGGCAGTGCCTCCTGGGCTTTGCTTTGTCCTTACCCACACCCCGGCCCCATGGGGAAACGCCGTTCTGACCCCTGCTGGCTGTGACAGGGCCTACGGCAGATGGAGAGCTCGACCAAACCTGTCGTCAGAAGCATCCTCGGTCTTGACTGGACAGGAAGGGTTGGCACCTGGAACACTGATTCGGGTTTGATTTAACATGCTGGAAAAACAAAAGCAAATAATCACCCTGGACGTTGCACTAAATGGAACAGCAAAGTGCATTTGAAGAGAGCCTTGCTCTTAATATTTAACCAGAGGATTAAAGTACAGAGGATGCACTTCAGAGAACATGCAGGTGACCAGACAAGCAGAAAAGGCTCTGTTGTGACCCACTGCCACTGTCAGGGACAGGAAGGTCTGCAGTGCTGAGCTTATGATTAGGAGCACACAGCAAAGGCAATCGCAGTGATAGGGCAAGGAGGTGAGGATGAGTGTAATGCCAGTCTCATTAACACAGAGATTGTTGGAAAAAAAAAACGGGGACCTGGGGAAAGTTGTTAATTCTGGTCCAATCTTAGCTAAAGAGCCGAGGAGCTGCTCGGTGGTGGAGTTAGCTGTACACGACACTGGCTTCCACCCCAGCAATGCAAAAAAGTAAATCTTGCTTAAGATTCCTATGCATCTCAGTCTCCCACATCAACACTGCTCTGAGGTTTTCTTTCCTGGTCCTTTGTTTACTCAAATAGGTCCAAGGGTCTGAAGGACCTTATTTTATTTTTTCACATTTTGGGATGATATTTCCAGCCAGAACATGCCCTGATGTTCTGAGACAAAATATATTTCTTAGTCTATTACTATCTAACTTCTTTCAAATGGGGAAATTATGAGAGTATTAAATGCAAAAGCCATTTTCCATGGATAAATCAATTTGAGGAATCCTGAACAGAGGTGTAATTTAGCACATCAAAGGCGCCTTAATGTGACTCTTCGAGAGGACTGCAGTCTTCCAGTGCATTTTCTAAGACTATTAGTCTACAGAAAACTTTTTAATAGAAATATCTTAAATCATCAGATTCCTTAGGAGACTCTTAATAAAGGACATTTCTTTCCTGTTCTTCTTCTTCAGGCAATGAACCAACTTCCAACCTTGGCTTTCCCTGGTACCGTATTCTCCATCTTTCTTTCTTGTTTGGAGAGAGATGGACACCAGCTGTTTTTTGTTTTGTTTTTTTTCCTTCAGTGACTAGAAGATTCCCCACAGCATCATCTGGAGCCTCCCCTCTGCCTTGCGCAGTGACTGTAGACTTCTGAGTCTTTTCTGATAGCAGCAATGCCTCCAACGTACTTTTATCTTGACACATTAGGACAGCACACCAACGTATTGGCACTGAATAAATAAAAATCATAGTTCTTCAACAGAAAACGACAAAGTTTCCATCCCATTGGGGAGGCATTATATTCTGCCACTGTTTGTCGAAAAACTAATAAAATGTGAGCTCTTAAGAATCCAGGAAGTTTTTCGTCTCCTCTCCATGATTTAATAGCACGAGATACCCAAATTTTCCTCCTGCTCCCCACTGAAGTTTTCTTTTTCCTTCTGTGTCCCACTGTCTCACTGTCACTTCTTCTTGCAGTTTCACAGAAGTAGAGATTAATAGTCTTAGAGATAGGATTTAGGACAAGGGGTGAAAATACATGGGAGTGAGTTTCAGGGTCAGTTTGGGACCCAGAAGGTCAGAAGTAGCAGGCATAAGGGTCTCTGGATGGCACGTACCAAGACGCTGGAGTCAGACTGGGTTTCTCTGAATCCTACCTCTGCTGTGTGCTTGCCTCGCCATTTCTGCCACATTCCTTACCCTCTCTGTGCCTCAGTGTCACACTTTGCAAGTGGTGATGATGAGAATTCCTAATTCACAGGCTTGGTGTCCTCATCAAATGACACAGACCCAGGAAGTGTTTAAATTAGTACCAGGTGCAAGGTTGGTTCTTAAGTATCAATTATATTCTCAGTACTAAACACCAGCTACTATCCGGGACTGGAGGGGAAAGGAGGAAAGTGTGAAAGAGGCCAGAAAGAGGAGAATATGTTAAAGTAACTTCTTTGCAGAGGAGTAGCCGGGGCTTTTTGAGGAGAGGCACCATTGAGATGTTCCCAATGTGGCAGTAGCTGATTATGGGCTTTTAAGGGATGTGTCATGTATGATTCTATTTTGTGTGTGTGTGTGTGTGTGTGTGTGTGTGTGTGTGGAGGTCTTGCTATGTAGATCAGGCTGCCCTCAAACTCACAGTGATCCTCCTGCCTCAGCTTTCTGAGTGCTGGAATTACAGGTGTGCATCACCACATCCAGCTTGCATGATTCTATTTTAAGCCCTTTGGTAAAGATGTGGCTTTTAATAACTTCTCTGCCGGATTCTTATTATCCCATTTCCCAAAACACAAACCTTTGACTCCAAACTTTAAGTAAAACTGCTGTAAGCAATAATCTGTGTACGAGACTCCTTGGGGGAAAACACATTGAGTTTGCTATAGAGGAGGTGCTGTGTGTATGGGGGTGTGAAGTGTGTGCAGAGGAGAGATCAAGCTCTGGACAGGATGCTTCAGAGAGATGGGAACACAACAGAAGCAGCTTTGCAGACAGAAGCATCTCAGAAAGATGCAGGAGGCATTCGAGAGTGGAAGACGCTGGGAATTTCTTTGTATGTGGTTGGGGCTTCTCGGAGCTGTAGCTAATCCAATAATGAAGGAGGGAAGACCCTTTCTCGGTGGTGGTTTGGCTGACACAGCTCCTTCTTTCCTTCTGGCAATGTGTACTTATCTTTTAGTGCAGCCCTGAGGCCAGGTGCTCTCACTGGACAGAGAGACGCCTATCTCTTGATCACTTTGCCTTCTCAGATTCCAACTGGTCTCAGACGCCCTGGTCTGCTGGTCTACCTGCTGGCAGCACTGATAACCCACCCCGAAACCTCTGTGCACACCTCTCTTCCATGTACTTCTCCACACCGGCCCCTCCTCAGTTCCTTCCTGCATGCTTGCTGTCTGCTAGGCCTGACTGGCTTCCCGTGATTCATTCACAAAAGACTTTGAGCCCTGCTGGGTGCCAGACGTGGTGCCAAGTTTGGGGATGGAGTGAGCAACAGGGACACGGGAACCCTGCTCCCATGGCTCGTGGAGGGAAGCAGACACAGATAGCTACGTGGAAAAATTTGTAAGGAAAACTAGCAGTTGCCATGGAGGAGAGGATCAGGGCTTTTTCAAGAGGGTATCAGGGCCCTGAACTTGGGGTGGATGGGGTTCAGGGAAGTCATCTAGGCTGGCAAGATATTTAAACATGGACCTGAACAATTAATAAGAGGTGACTAGTAGACAGGATGTTAACCTAGGAAAGCATCCAAAGAAAAGAAACAACCTATCTAGTGCTTCTTGAGGCATGAATGAGTTTGACTAAGTGAAATAAGCCAAGCACAGAAAGATAAATCTGCATGATTTCTCACCTATGTAGAATCTAAAAAAGCTGAGAAAAAAATGGTGAGAGGAAGACGGTGGTTTCTAGAGTCTGGGTAGAGGAGTGAAGAGCAGGTCATGGGGACAAGCTGATCCACATGTGTGGAGTGACAGTCAGGGCTGCAGGGGACTCAGGGGCAGAACAGGAACAAGAGGGTTCAGTCTTCAACACAACGCAACCCAAAACAAAAACACAAAGTTACAGTAACGTGGGAGGAATAAGTTCTGGTTTTGTAGGGCACATTAGGGTGATTAAAGCTAATAATCAGGTAGTGTGTATTTCGTAAAACAACAACAACAAAAAAGATTCATAAAGCAATTTTAAATGAATTTGCTATAAAAATGATAAATTTTAAGGGAATGGTATTAAGCTGACAGAATTTATTTTTATATGATGTATATATGTATTAGAACACCATAGACCCCCTAACTGTGGAAAAGTATGTGCCCATCAAAAATAAAATTATATATACATATTTTATGAAGAGAGATCAGTGTAGATGAACCTCAGTGAGTAGGAAGGAGAAGTTGCATGAGATGGTGCTAGAGGCAGGAAAGCCCCATCACTGTAGTAATATAGCTATATCATTACATCCACAAGACATCAGATCATGCAGAGCTTAGCATAGATTCTATAGACCAATTAGCTACCTTGGCTGTGTATCAAGCTATTTCAAACCCAAACCTGGTGGCACAACACAAGGGTGACATACTGTTTCTCCCAATTCAGTGGGGTGCCTGACCTGGTTGGTTCTGTTCCAGGTTGGGTAGCTGGGGTCATTAGTGGGGTTTCACTGAGGGAGAGATCAGGGGATCTGGGATGTCCAAGCTGCTCTCTTCTCCACCGGGATGCTATCTGCTGACTGCTCACCCCTTGGTGGTTTTCTTGGCAATTCTCTGCAGCATGGTGGTTGCCATCTGAAGAACAGTGTCCACATGTCAGTGCTAACCCGGCCGGCACTTGGTAGCCAATCTGTCAAAGCCAGAGTTGATGCAGAAGTGAAAGACTGCTTTACTGTTATCTCAAGTTCAATATGTCTAAAATTGACCCCCTTCCTTCCAAAGTAGCTCTCACTTTTGATGTCCTTTTCAGAACAACCAATGTTGTCATATTTTAGTAAACCAAACTAAAAAAATAAAAATCATCTTGGACTCTTCTTGTCTCTGTTGTCTCCAATTTTTTTTTAATATTTCACCCCACCTTTCCTCATATTTGTTCCTTCTTATTCTACCTCCACCATGTTCCATATCCATTCTTTCTTTTCCCATGGTATATTGATCAGCTTTTCATAGATGTGATAAAACACCTGACAGATATAACCCAAAGGAGGAGAACTTTATTTTGGTTCACAGTTTCAAAGGGTGCAGTCCATGATTGGCTGACTCTAGGGTAGAAGCCTCCTGGTGAAGAACATGGTGGAGGAAAGCTGCTCACTTGATGGCAACCAGGAAGTAGAGAGCAAGAAGAGCCAGAGACACAGGAAGAGACCTGGAATAAGAATATACTCTTCCAGGTGGGTGACCTACTTTCTCCAACAAGGTTCCACTGACTAACAGCATATTCTGCTGTGAATTTATGAGTGGATTAATCCACTGATGAGTCTAGCACCTCCTCATGATCAAATCATCTTCCAAAAGTCCCATCTCTGAACCCATGAGCCTTTCAGGGGGCACCTTTGATCCAAACCATAACACATGGTTACTACTTGATCTGCTAGACTTTTCCCTATCAGATACCCTACTTGTGCACTATCAAACTACAAATTAATCTTTTTAATCAACCTAAGCTATTCTTCTTCTGAAATATCAAGTGTATCTCTATTGAAATAGATAAAAGTAATTTTTAGGAAGACAACTAGCCTGCCTTCCTTGTGAGTGTGCATGACCAGCGTGGACTTCAGGAAGACAAAGAGATGTGCCGCCCATAGGCCTACAGACACGTGGGCGAAGAATCAAGGACATCTCCACCACTCCAAGCAACCTGCTGGTTCAGAGGACTGGCTAAATTGATAGCAACTGCAGTACATAAAGCAACTAAATGCTTGTATTGTTCAGTTGATTTTGTAGGCCTGGAGCCGGCAGTCTGAGCATCTCTTGGGAAGATGACAGTATGCAGTGTAGCAAATATGGGGGATTCTCTTCTATATTGTCTTTGAGGCCCAATATTGTTTTGCTTTATTCTGATTAATTTTTTTTGCTTTATTTCATAGTCTGTTTTTATTGGTTTTATTGTGCTTTGTTTTTGGTTGATTTTAATATACCTGATGGAATGGTCAACTATGCTGAAAATAACAAGATATATTATAGTAGTTATTGTTTTCCTAGTATATTTCTTTGAAGTTCTGTACCAGTTCTACTGCTTTGTTTTGATTGACTTTGTTCTGTTATGTTTTGTTGGATTTTACTATCTTTAAAATAAAAAAAGTCTATTGCAAAAGTAATTTTTAGAATTAGAGAACATGTTCAAGATCAGTTAATTCAACTTTGTTCTTATAATGACGAAGATGTGAGGTCACACCACTGTCCCCAAATCATACTTGTAGTAGATTCAGAATTTGTGTTCAGCTCTTCTGACTTGATTTTTAAATTTTTTTCTCAAATCCATTTTATTCAAGGATAGAAAGAAAGAAAGAAGGAAAAGAAGAAGAACGAGAAGAAGGAGGAGAAGAAGAAGAAGAGGAAGAAGAAGAAGAGGAAGAAGAAGAAGGGGAAGAAGAAGAAAAATCTACAACAAAATTGCAAAACACGTCAACCAGAGGGCAACAATGGTACATACATTGTGCATTGTCATCCCCAAATCTTTCACCCAGAGCACAAGATATCTGCATTCAATTGTCTGAACAATACCAGCACAAATCTTTCTCTTCAGCAAACTCAGAGAAATCAGGAGTATAACTATTTAACTATTTTTTAAATACATATACATACACATATACATATGCTTTTCCTTTCAGTTTGTCACAGTAATGAAACAATATGATGTTTATACGTGTGTGCCTTTTTTTATTTAAGAGAAAATGGACACAGAAAAGAAAACAAAAAGCAAAAGAGACAAACAAACAACAACAGCAACAAATCGAATACAATAACATTATAGGTTTACAAAGTGAGATGATTGGAATTTGACAATGGTTGTAATATTACATATCGTTACCTTCAAAGAGGTTGTTTAGATTAACAGATATAGACATGTAAAATTGATCCAATCGTAAGAGTATAAACTGTTCTTTTTCAATAACTAATGCGTTTAGTAGTATAGTCATTTTAACTATCTTATGTATACCTATATACAGATTTATGTCTTTTTCCTTTTCCTTTCCTTCCTTCCTCCTTTCTCCTTATAATACCTCTTGTTATCTTCAAAATAACTGCCCATACCATCAGGCACAATACAATCAAACAAAATAGTACAGGATAAAACCAATGAAAAACAAAACAATGGTAGTAATACATAGTAAAACAACACTGATTACTATAATGCCTCATGCTATCTTCTAAGCAGTTGCCTATATCACCAGTCATAATACAATCAAACAAATCAAAATAGAATAAAATCACTCAAAACGAAACAATGAAAGCAATATAGGGTTTCAAAACAAGGTGATGGGATATCAATAATGGCTAGCATAATGTGTTTTGTTATCTTTAAAATAGCTGTCTATGTCATAAAATATAATAAAATTAGGCAAACTGAAGTAGAATAAGACCAAACTAAACAGCTCAATGAAAATAGTACAGGACTCAAATCCTGATGATAAATTAACAGTGGCCACTGCCTTCCCTTTTTAGACACTTCCTCCCCTTTCATTTTTATAATATGTATTGTGTATTTTGAATCCTACTAACTCCTTTGTTTTTTTTTTTTTTTTTTTGTACTAGGGAGATAACACGATGCTCACCCATGTGGCTCTGGGCCATTTCATTCACGAACATAATCTTAAATTGTATCCATTTACCTACAAGAGACTTGAGATTATTTTTCTTTATAGCTGAGTAACTTTCCATTGGATAAAAATGCCAGGTCTTTCTTGTCCACTATGTAGCTAATCAGCAAGCTACCCCCACTTCTTTCAGGTTCCCTGTCACATACAGCATTGTTCTCTCTTCTTTGACTTTTAGTCTATGAACCCCCTTTCGAGTTTAATGTGTTTCTTGCATAAAGCATATTGATGGATCCACTCCACCTGTGTTTCTTTTTTTTGGTGGATTGAGGCCATCTACGGTAGTGGTTAAGGCCAACATGCACTGCCTGGTCTCCGTCATGCCATTTTCTGACAGTTGGCTGCCCACTTTTCCTCTCTACTCAGTTGTCTGCCCTGTTTGGTGATATCCCTCTGCCACTGTTTCTGGAGTTATGGTCTTTTTTATCTCTCTCTAAAACTTCCTTCAGTATTCTTTGTAGGGTTGGCTTGGTGGTCATAAATTCCTTCAGTTGTTCTTTGTCATGGAAGTATCTTGTTTCTCCATTAATTTTGAAAGATAGTTTTGCAGGTTACATCAATCTGGGTTGGAAGTTGTTTTCTTTCAGGGCTTGAAATACTTCACTCCAAGCTCTTGTTGACCTGATGGTTTGTGTTGAGAAGTCTGTTGTGATTCTGATGGGTTTTCCTTTGTAGGTGATCTGTTTCTTTTCTCTCACAACTTTTAATGTTCTGTTTTTGTGTTGAATTTCTGGGATCTTGATTATTATATGTCTGGGTGTAGATTTATTTTGGTTATGTCTAG
>RJWM01029998.1:0-23866 GCA_004363535.1 Dasyprocta punctata | reverse complement strand
ATATTGTTCACTCAAAGTTTCGATCCTTTTCTTAAGTTCTTCTATTTTTTTATCTTGCTCTTCTTTAGATACACACAACATTTCTTTCATAAAGATTGTCATTTCATTTTTTAGCTGAGAGAATATTTCTGATTTGAATTTCTCTATAGCTTCATGGAGCTGTTTCTTTACTGCATTTTCTATCATTTCAGAAAGTTCAGTTGTGTGACTCCCACTGTCTTCCTTTTCAGTGTTTCTTGGGTTTGTTCTCAGTGGGCTGGGGGACTGAGACTGCCTCTTGGTCTTTCGTTTTGTCGTTTTCTTCTAGTACCTATGTGGCTCTGTGTCTTGCGAAGCTGACCGAGCATTCCCCTGGTGTGTCGCCCTGAACCGCGGGACCCAGTAGAGCTGGATCCTGAGCGCAAGTGAGGGTGGCCTCCCGGGGCATGTGGGTGGAGCCTCCCCCTTACCAGGTGGGGGCCAAGGCCTCCCGGTCCCAGGGAGATAGGCAGAGTGTACCCTGGAGTGTGGCACCGCCCCAACCCTAAGTCTGGCTGTAAGAAGTTCAGGGCTTCTGCTGTGCCCAGCAAGCCTGGGCAAGTTCCAGGCCTACAGTGCCGGGGCCTTGCTCCTGGCTGGGTGGTGCCCGTGAGCTCTAGGGTTCGGCGCGTAGGCCTCTCCACTGAAGTACAGAGCTCACGCATGCTCTGCACTCTTGTGGGGGGAGCCCAAGCTCTCCAAGGCCGTGCAGCTATGCTGGTTAGTCCCTGATGAGCAGCTCTGGGGTCCTGGGCTGGGCTGGGCTGAGTACCTCTGTGTCCTGTGAGGCTGGCCGGGCGTTCCTCTGGTGGGTCGGCTGAGTCGCAGGACCTGGTAGAACTGGATCCTGTGTGCAGCAAGTGAGGGCGGCCTACCGGGGCGTGTGGGTGGAGCCTCCACCTTACCCGGTGGGGGCCAAGGCCTCCCTGTCCCAGGGAGCTAGGTGGTACTTGTGTTTGAACCCAGAGCCTTAACAGTGAGCTACGTCCCACCCCACCTCACCTCATTTTTTTAAAGTCAGGATCTTGGTAAGTTGCCAGGTTGCCCAGGCAGGGCTCTTCTGCCTCAGCCTCTCAGAGTGCTGGGATTCCAGGGCCAGGCCTGCACCACTGTGCCTGGCTGGACGTCCCTCTCTTTTGTAAAGTTCTCAGGGGCAATATCTCACCTCTCCTGATGGTGGTGTGACACACATAGCAGATTGTTTTTTAAAAAGAAATCTCTTGATTGTCCTTTCTCTTTCCCTGTTTTGTATCCTCAGTGTGAGTCAGCATACCTTTCTTTAAAAAAATACTAAATGAAGTTCTTTGAGCTGAAAGCAAGTAACTCCAGACAATAACTTGAATCCATATAAAATATAAAGAATGCTACTTAAAGTAATTATATAGTTAATTAGAAAAGACAGTATAGTTGCATATTTCTATTTGAAAAGCAATTTCATAAAACCATATGAATATTATTATATTGTTAGGACTATAAACATATAGAAATATAATTACTAGTACAAAGGAAGAGGTTGGAAGCAGAACTCTATTGGAATAGAGTAACGAAATGACACCAAATGGTAATTGAAATCCACACGAATAAAAGAAAATGAGAAGAATAAATAAGAATATTAGTATAACCAACACTAAAAATATATATTCACTTTCTTTTACCAAAACCAAATTATATAAAGTAATAATTATAATGATGTATTTTAGGTGCATAATGTATATAGATGTATGTGTGTACATATGTATAACAGTAGTATCAGAAAGAGATGGAAGCAATGAAGGTATACAAAACTGCCTGTATTTCACTGGAGCTAAGTGAATAAAAAGCCGGTTTATTCTAATAAGTTAAGATGTATATTGTAAGTCCTAGAGAAACCACTAACAAAATTACTCAAAAATAACTTTTCATAGATTACCAGATATAGACATGCAAAAATGATCAAATCATATAAGTATTAACTGTTGTTTCCAAGAACTAATAGAATTAGTAGTATAATCATATAAGTTATCTTACATATATATATATATATACACACACAAATTTATATATGTAATGTAACAACCATTATTAAATTCCTATCATCTTGTTTTGAAAGCCTATATTATTATTGTTTTGGGTTTTTTGTTGTTCTCATAGTTGTTGTTTGTCTCTTTTGCTTTTGTTTTTCTTTTCTGTGTTTTTTTCTCTTTAAAATAAAATATTAAAAAACCAAAAATAATTTTTCTATTATGAAAAGAATTAAATTATTACATGAGAAAATAACCACCTAGTACAAAAGATGATACCAAAAAGGGGGCTATAAGTATAGTTCGGTGGTAGGATGCTTGCCTAACATGCATATGGCCTGAATTTCTCTCCCCAGTGCTGAAAAAACTAAAAAGGGTATGTGACATAGAAAACAAAAAGCAAACTGGCAATGCATAAATAATAATGGTAAATGTGAATAGATTGAACAGTACAATCAAAAGGTAGATGTCATCAAGAGTGGATATTTTTTAAAAAATAAGAGCAAACTAAGCCAAAAATAAGCAGAAGAAAGGGTATAATAACAAAGATTAGAGCAGAGGTCTAGGGATGTAGAGTGCTTGTCTAACATGCATGAGAGCCTGGATTTGATCCTCAGCATTGAAGGGGAAAAAAAGATTACAGCAGAAATAAATGAAATAAAGAATAGAAAAAAAAAAAGAAAAAAACATTATAACCAACAATTCCTTGACAAGGTCAACAAAATTAGCAAATTTTTAGGAAAATCAATGAAGATAAAAAAGACAGATGACTCAAATTACTAAAATAAGCTGGGTGTGGTGGCATATACCTGTAATCCCAGCACTCAGGAGACTGAGGCAGGAGGATCACTGCAAACTGAAAGTCAGCCTGAGCTACATGGTGAGTTCAAAGCCAGCCTGAACTACATAGCTAGGCCCTGTCTCAAAAAACAAAACTGAAAAAATTACTAAAATAAGAAATGAAAATGGAGATATTACTACTAATTTTACAGAAATAAGGAATTAAAAGAGAAAGCTATGAAAAATTGTTTCAAACGCTATGAACAATAATATGTAAACATGTTGTATAACCTAAAAGAGACAGACAAGTTTCTGGAAAGAGACAAAATATTAAGACTCAAAAGAAGTAGAAAATCTGAATAGACCTATAACAATTTGACTGTATTAGTTATCAAGAAAACTCCCACCAAAGTGCAAGACCATATGACTTCCCTCATTAATTCTACTGAACATTTAACAAAGAATCAAAATCCTTCCAGATTCTTCCAAAAAATAGAGAGAATATGTCCTAACAATTTTATCAGGCCATTATTATATACAGATCTAAAAACTTACTACAGTGCTATAGTAACCAAAGCAGCATGGTAGTGTGATGAGCATACACCTGTAGACTAATAAAACAGAATTAAGAGTCCAGAAATAAGCCGGGCGTGGTGGCGCACGCCTTTAATCCCAGCACTCGGGAGGCTGAGGTAGGCGGAGCGTTGTGGGTTCGAGGCCGGCTTGGGCTACAATGCGAGCGCAAGGCCGGCCTGAGCTACATAGTGCGACCCTGCCTCAAAAAACCAGGGCTGGGAGTTTGGCTCAGTGCCTTAAGCGCCTGCCCCAGCAGGCATGAGGTTGTGAATTCAATCCCCGGTGCTGCAAAAAAAAAAAAAAAAAGAGTCCAGAAATAAACATTCATGTTAACGGTCAAGTGGTTTTGAACAAGGGTTCAAAGACATTTCAGTGAAAAAAAGAATAATCTCATAAAAATGGTGCAGCAATAATTGGTTACGCATGTGGAAAAAAATCAAGTTGGACCTCTACTTCACACAATTAACATAAAATGTATCAGAAACCTAAATGCAAGGACTGAATCTATAAAACTCTTAGAAAAAAACGTAAGTGTAAATTCTAGTAACTTTATATTAGGCCATGGTTTTAGGTACAGCACTAAAAACACAATAAAAGAATAATAGAAAAATTGGACTTCATCAAAATTTAAAATTTTTGTGCTGAAAGTAGGATCTTCAAGTAAGTGGAAAGACAACCAATAAACTGGGAAGAAATATTTGCAACTAATATATCTGATATCGAATTTCTTTCTATAATATGTAAACTGTTACTACTTGTTAATAAAAGAAAAATAACTCAAACTGGGCAAAGAATCTGAGTAGACATTTTTCCAAAGAAGATATGCATATGGCCAACAAGGACATGAAAAGATATTAATGTCATTACTCACTAGAGAAATCCAAATCTAAACCACAATGAAATATCACTTCACACCAAGATGACTACAATCAAAACAATAAGTAGTAGTAGCCAAGATGCAGAGAAATAGAATCTGCATATATTGCCAGTGGGAACATAAAAGAACAGCTGCTGTGGAAAGCAGTGTGGCAGTTCCTCAACAACTTAAACATGGAGCTACCCTGTGACCCAGAAATTCTACTCCTAGATATACCCATTGAAAAGTAATGTCGGCCAGGCATGGTGGTGCATGTCTTAATGCCAGCACTCGGGAGGCTGAGGCAGGAGGACTGCTGTGAGTTTGAGGCCAGCCTGGGCTACAAAGTGAATTCAAGGCCAGTCTGACTGCATAGTGAGACCCTGCCTCAAAAAAAGACCAAAAAAAAAAAAAAGAAAAGGTATGTCTACACAAAAACTGGTACACAAATGTTCATAGCAGCACTATTCATGTTAGCTAAAAAGTATAGATAACCCAAATGTCATCAACTGATCAGAATATCAATAAAATATAGTATTCTATACCCATACAATGGAATTTTATTTGGCAGTAAAAAGAAATAGATTACCTAAAGACCACATATTGTATGATTCCATTCATACTAAAGGTCCAGAATAAGCAAATCTATAGCAACAGAATGTAGGTTAGTGGTTTTGTAGAACAACAACGGAGTGACAGCTAAATGAGTAGTGGTTTCTTTTAGGAGAAACCAAAATATTCTCAAAGTGTGGTAATGGTTGCACAACTGTGGATAATACTAAAAGATTGAATTGTACACTGAGAGTGGGTGAATTTTGTAGTACATAGACTATATCTCAAATCTTTTTTTAAAAAAGATGATGATGT
The DNA here is from genome assembly GCA_004363535.1 of Dasyprocta punctata. NCBI lineage: Eukaryota > Metazoa > Chordata > Mammalia > Rodentia > Dasyproctidae > Dasyprocta > Dasyprocta punctata. The sequence continues at coordinate 18,769 of RJWM01029998.1, read as the reverse complement.
TTTGAATGGGGACAATATCAGTGCAGGTTGTGTTAGGAATCTGTATATATTTTGAAGATACAGGTGAGGAGGATTTTCTGACATATTGTGTGTGAGCTGAGGGAATGCAAAGACTCCAAGATTTTTGTTCTGAATAACTGGAATAATGGAGTAAGGAACTGAGAGAAGACTGTTGGAGGCAGTTTTAGAGTTCAGTTAGGACATGTTGAGTTGGAGATGTCAAGTTGGTAGAAGGGAAAAATACAGCTATTTAGCTAGATCCTGACAGTAAACTGGACTATCATCTGCCAGGTGTGGTGGCACATGCCTGTAATCCCAGCACTCAAGAGGCTGAGGCAGGAGGATCGTTGCAAATTTGAGACCAGCCTGGGACAAAGTGAGCTCAAGGCCAGCCTCAACTGCATATTGAGACCTTGTCTCAAAAAAAAAATGGACTATCGTTACAAAACGGGGGTTACCATACAGGTGAATTTTCAAACTGTGAGATGGATGAGATCTCTGAGGAACTGTGGCTAGCCAGAGAAAGAAGAGGTGTCTAGGGACTGATCCCTGCAATAGTCCAGCTTTAAAATGTTGGATAAAGAACTAGCAAAAAGGAGAGAATAACTAGTAATGCCAAAGGAAAATCAAGAGTGTGCTGCCCTTAAAGCCAAGTGAAGTGTCTGTGTCAAATGCAGCTGCAAATTCAAATAAGACGAGCACTGAGAACGAACCATTGAGTGTAGCAACAATGGGTGGCCTTGCCAAGAGGAATTTTGACAGAACTAAGTGGAAAAGCCTGATCGATATACATTTAGGAGAGAATGTAAGGAGATAAGCCTAATTTTTAGACAGCATAAACAGGAATAAAAATGCAATTTAGCCGGGCATGGTAGCACACACCTGTAATCCAAGCACTAGAAGGCTGAGGCAGGAGGATTGCTGTGAGTTTGAGGCCAGCCTGGGTTACAAAGTGAGTTCAAAGCCGCCTGAACTGCATAGTGAAACCCTGTCCCAAAAAGACCAAAAAATGCAATTTTAAAAATATTAAAACAGCCAATAATGTCAAAGTAGTTATTTTCTCAATAAAATTGCAAATCACCTGAATGTTTATTAAACAATAATAAAATACTGTAGCAGCAGAGCATGGTGGCATATGCCAGTAGTCCCAGAAATTCAGGAGGCTGACAAGGAGGATCACTTGAGTCCAGGATTTCAGGGCCAACCTGGGCAACATGGAGAGACCTGGTCTCAAAAAAAACTATACCAATAAAAATAGAAGGTATCTAGGAATAAGTGTGTCCTAGATGTCCCCCCACAAAGCCTTGTGCTCATAGGTGGGGCTTTGGGGAAGTGATTGGATCATGGAAGTGTGACACTTATCAGTGGATTCATCCACTGATGAGTTTATAGCTAAATGTGATGTTGAGAGTGCAAAGAAAAGCAAGGCATTCTTTAAGAACAAGATAGAAATGATTTACTCTATCAGGTATTAAGATTTAGCATATACCTATAGTAGGTAACACTGTGTAATATTGGTACAGGGGTAGACAAATAGGCTAATGGAACAGAACAGAGAACCCCAAAATAGACCTATCTTTATTTGGAAATTGGATGTATGACTGCAGATCCAGGAAGGGAGGAAGAGTGAGCTCTTTAATAAATGATGTGTAAAAACAAATTTTAAAAAGTGCAAGCCAAGTGTGGTAGCACATGCCTGTTAATCCCAGCACTCAGGAGGCTGAGCCAGGATGATCACTCCAAGTTGAAGGCCAACCTAGGCTACATAGCGAGTTCAAGGCCAACCTAAACTACATAGAAGCAAGACCCTGTCTCAAAAAAAAGTGCAGAAAACTTTTGTATGATGCTAATGTTCATAGTTTGAAACCAAGCATATCTTAAGTGTATTATCTACGAATACTCATATGCTGTATCTTGGATCTGAAATGTCCCCTAAAGGTCATATGCTGGGAGCTTGGTTGTTAGCTGATGGGCTTTAGAAGGTGATAAGATCATAATTTCACCAGTGTACAGTATTATCCAGTCATAATTTGATGACACTATTGTCGGGTGAAGGAAGGGCATATTTGAAAGGAGTGGATTATAAGGGTGTGACCTGGGAAACTGTATCTGTCCCTGGCCCTTTCTTCTCTGGTGCTTTCCCTCTCTGTTTCCTGGCTGGCATGAAGTGAGCGGCTTTCCTGTACCATGATGTTTCTGCCTCTCCACAGGCCTCAAAGCAATAGAACCTGCTAATCATGGATGGAAATTTCTGAAAACATGAACCAAAATAAACAAAACTTTTCTGTTTTGTTTATGTCAGGTATTTTGTCACAGTGACAGAAAGATGACTGAACACATCATATATGTGAGAAGACTATAAAGAAATGGAAGGGAATAATTTTTTCCAATGCCTCCTAGTGGGTACCTCTGGGGAGAAAGGCACAGTGGTAGGAGGGAGGCAGGTGGGAAGCAGCAATGGTGCCACTCGTGTTCAATTCTGAAGAGCAGTGTCAGGTTCACAGGTGCTTATCCTATTAAGCTCCATAATGTACACATATGTGAAGTTTTTTTACATATAGAAATTCCATACAATTTGCCAAAAAAAAATACTATTTACATGTATGAAGCATTTTGTAACAATTACATTTTTAAATGAAAAATGGAAACGATCTCTCTCCTTCAGAGACTTTCAGATTGGAGCCTAGAGAAGACACAAAGACCCTTGCAATGAGAACATTTATACTAATCTCTTAGTTCATCGAAAAGAACAGTTTATGTTTTCACTGTTTGATTGTTTGATCATTTTTTTCATGCCTAAATCTTGTAATCTGGACAACTACTTTGAAGATAAAAATATACAATATCTTAACTAGGGTTAATTTCCTATTATTTTGTTTTGAAATTCTGTATTGTTTTTATTCCTTTTTTGTTTTTTAAAATAAAATTAAATTTAAAACACAGATAATCAAATGTAAAAGAAAAAAACTGGTCTCTTAGCAATTTGCAAGTAGACAGTAAATTAACTATAGTCATTGTACTGTACAGTAGATCTCCAGAACTTACTCTTCATGTCTCGCTAACACTGACTGCCCTTTGACCAGCATCTCTCCACTTCCCCTCAGCCTGAAGGATCTGTCATTATATATATATGTGTATGGACATATGTACGTGAAAATATCACTTTGTATACTGTAAATATGTGCCATTGGAGGGATGCTGGGGGTGGAACCCAGAACCTCACACATACTAGGCAAGCACTATACCAGTGAGCCACAGCCTCAGCCCTTAGACAAATCTTTGACAGATTTAACTAATTAATTTTTTTAAAAGGAAGGAAAAAAGACCAAGACTCTTAAGCAGCCACCTCCTTTCACAGTAGCGATGTTGCCGTTGGAGTGCAGTTCTACCTGGTTTCCCCATCCTGCCCATCGGAGCCAAGGGCAGGCTGTAGACAGCAGCACAACTCTTTTCCAGCAAGGTCAAGAGCATAAGAATAAGCACACCCTCTCATGACCAAGGGTGTGAGCCTGCCAACATTGTCACGGGATAGCAGTTGAAATAGCCAAAAGAAAAACAAAAAGACTTTGGCACAATGGGTACACTTGGGGTCTCTGAAAGTGCAGGGTGGCAGGGTGAGCAAAAACTACAGGGCTAGTATAAGTGAGACGTAGTCTCTTTCCAGTGGCATCCTCTGCTAACTCATGCGACCAGACAAAATCAACTTCGTTTCTCCAGGCTCAAATTCCTCCAGAATTCTCTTCAGAGTTTAACTAAAACACACTTTAAAGTCACCTCGAGCCTAAACACCTACAGATTCTAAGTCCACTAGAGAGAAAAAACAGCTTAGTCTCCAGGTTGGTGAGTAATTAACCTCCTCTCTAATGTATCAGAGATATTGGAAGTATTGCTGAGTCAGTTCTCAAAACAGGAAAAACAAAGCCACTTGTGTCTACAAATGGGCATTCTTGAATCAGAATCCTCATTTACACAATTAGCCTTGAGATTATAAATCAAAGTATAAGCAAAATGGTCCTAAAAGCTGGTGCAGCCTGTCCTCCCCTCCTCTGGACTGCCTTTCAGTACAATGCTTCCTTCCTCTGTACAGAGTGCTCCTGTGCCTTCTTCCTCACGTTCACATTCTGAGGAAGAATAGGCTTCTTTGTCAAGCAAGTTCTCCCCACATAACCTCCCTTACCTCTACATTTTTCCTGTGCTTCCCAATAACCACAATAGGTGTCAGAATAGACTTTATATACAAAAGGAGTTTGACCATTTGGAGGAGAGACTAAGGGTTAAATTAAAAGGACAGCTGCCTATACAGCTGGCTAGAATGCAGGGAGGGCTGGGCAGCATTTGTACCAGCTGCCCCACACTTCTATTCCTTCCCAATTTGGGTCTCCCATCTCTCTGGCCAAAGATGCTAAGCTGCACAACAGTCAGGGCTCAGAGCTCCTAGGATGTTTCGGGTAGTGAGCCAGCAGAGCTGAGACAGCCTGACTTACTCAGTCATAACTTCCCGGGATGCTGACTTGCCTGGTGCTTAAACTTCAGGCTGGGAACTGGAAGGCAATCTGAAATGCACAAACCATGTTTTCATCACTCACAGACCCATGCCCTCTCCTCTTCTTCAAAATCGAGCCTTATTTAAAGCAATCGTTTGCTCTTAGCATTCCCCCTTCCAGTCCAGCCCCAGAACTCTAGTTGTTTTGTTTTCTTCCTTGGCAGGACTTTTGAGTAACTCCTTTTCTGAAGTCAAGAGGTGCTATGTGTTACTCTGACTGTGTCTCTCTTCTTTAGTCCATGCTGGTGACAGTCTCAAAGATGAACAAAGATTGCCAAGGGTAGCTGTAATTTGGTATCCAGATGCCCACATAATTTGCCCCCCTTTCCATTTTAGGGTGAAAATAATCAGGAACAAAATGGGAAGGGGACTTATGGAAATAAATAAGATACTGTCTACAGCCAAAGCAACATTCAGCTCCTCAGCTGGCAGAGGAATTCTTGAGCCTGATCTGTAGTGAAAGCATGAACAAACTGCTAAGTGGAATGCAAAGAGAACCCTGGGCTTACTCTCCGTTCCAAGCAGTCTACAGGAGTCTCAGACCACTACTATTCCTGGAAGGCAAAGAGCTTACCCGCACACCACCCCACCCCCAGTGTGAGAAATTTGGGGCCTCGGTGAAGGTGCCAACACTCTGGCTCTTGTTTCTGCTGTCCAGTTGCTTTGGTAAAATAGGAGTGAATGCTGCCCTCCCATGAAAGGGCAACTCTGAGAGCGATTTATAAACTGTAAAGTACTAGGGGACGTCAGGTGGCCCTGTCACTCACCCATTTTTGTTGTATACTGCATTTCTTCAGTTGTCTTTTCTCATTATTGGACAGAAACCACCTAATTTTGTGGTGAGAGGTCAGGTCCTGCATATAATCAATCATGCACAAGTCCCACAGCATAGAAGCATAAATCGACCTTAATTCTGGATTTCCCTGTCTACACATGGAAAGCATTTGCCAGTCAGCAACCTCACAAAGACGTCATAGAATAACCATGAAATGACATCAAGAAAGCTGTTGGTGAGCAAATACCTTTAAAGCCTTCTAAAGGAAAAGCTCTCAATTCCAAAAGGTGATTATTATTTCTGCATTGAGGTAAAAGCCCTTGTGCTTATATAGTCTTTGATTCTGATGTCAAGTACCTGATGGCTCCTAAAAACCTGCTCTGTGGTAAGGAGAGAACAGTCACACTGGGGTTGCTATACCCAGCTACTGGATGGGAAGTTCAAAGAGCCAAGCCCCATCCAGTTTGCAGGATGGGTCACCCTTAGGATGCGCTAATGGGCTCTCTTCTCTAGCTAACACCTCACCCAGGCTGTACATTTAGTAAAGAGAAGAACTTAAACTTTGTGATAAAATTAAGTTTAAAAACATGAGAACTTCATCATTCCATTCCAAATTAAGTTTAAAAACATAAGAACTTCATCATTCCATTCATCCCTCTGCCCATTGTTTATTCTGAGTATGTACTTAATAGCACTTTCCAGAACAGAGCATACCCTAGTAGAGACAAAGAGAGCTCTAATACCAGGACACTTGGGGTGAGGATACATCGCATTCTTTCCCTCCCCATCCTCCTTTTCTCAGAGCTCATCCAGCTGACAGGTGCCAGAAGGGAAGAAATGTTAGCAAATGTTAATTTCCAGCCCCAAAGAAGCTGTCACAAAGGGAGACAGAACAAGGCAGTTCATAAAATCCTTCAACTGAGGGATGTAACGAAACCTATCTAATTACACAAGATTAGAAACGGTTCAACTTGTTGAGAATGTGCTACATGTGGAATGAAAGAAAATGACACCTCTGGCACCCTGTAATGATACTGTATTGGAAGGAAAGCACAAAGGGTTTGTTCACGCTATCAGTAACACCAGTTTTTCTCATCCAACATTTTAAACACATCTGGTTTTAATATGGCAGTCTAAGTGAAGTCAGTTAACTTTTCACCCACTGTTCCGGCCCTCCTTCCCTTCCTTCACTGTGCAGTTCCGCTTGTATTGGCATTGTCCTTCTCTTACCCATGCCCCCACAAGCTAACTGTGGTGAAAAGAGATTACACTGAGAAACTTTGCTTATCTCTGGACTCTTGAGTATTTTACTGTTCAAATAGCACTAGCAGTGACTTGGAAGCAAGGCTAGTCTTTGTTTCAGCTAAACTCCACAGACTTTTGCTTTGTCCTACTTAACTTATTAAACCACCAGCACTAAACAAGAATTCCCTAAGTCATCAGCAAGTCACAAAACATCCTGGCTTTTGAAAATTAGGGAAAAGAGTATCTCAATTACTCTTATCGAGAATGCTCGGAGAATCTGGTATTTATCTGAATGGTCTCAGGCTAATATGCAATTAGTTGTCAATTTCGTGCCTGTGTTAGCAAAAAAAAAGTCTTTGGTGATTTTACTTTTATTTTATTTATTTTTATTAGTATATACTTGCATAATGATTAAATTCATTTTGGGAAGCTGGTACATGGACATAACAAATCTTAATTCTTTTTACGTCCCTTGCCCTCCCTCCATCTCTTGGTCCCCTTCCCATTTGCAAAAGATCTACCTCCCTGTTTCCTATTATTTATCTTTTAGTTTGCTGTTTATTTATACTTTGGGCTTCTCATATAAGACAATGATGTTTGGTGATTTTACACCAAAGGAACACAAAGTAGGTATATGTCTCACAAAAGTAGAACTTTCAAACTACAAAATGAATTCTTTTCTATGCATCTCTTTTCAGAATAGTAAGAGTTTTATTCTCCCATGTCCAGAGAAAATATAGTAGGATTTTGCAAACAGTTATGATTAAAAACCAAAGTTTGGATTTTAACTGCTTTGATATAAATAATATTCACTCTTTTTTTAATATTTAGAGTTATTCGTCACAGCAAATCTGTATTTCTAATTTTTTTTGGGGGGGGGTACCGGGGATCGAATTCACAACCTCATGTGTGCCAAGTAGGCGCTTTCACCACTGAGCTAAATCCCCGGCCCTTAAATCTGTATTTCTAAACTGATAAGGACTGTGCACTCTGATTACAAGGTACAATTTATTAAGAGTCATCTTGACTCTTTTTAGGTGTATTTTGTATGTTCTAAGTTCTTGAGTTCTCTAGAATATAGGTTGTAGATAGAAGGAGGGGGCAAGAATGATCTTCAGGCTGGGTTTGGGGTTGTGCATGTAGCTCACTTGTAGAGCACCTGCCTAGCATGTACAAGGCTCTAGGTTTGATCCCTAGTACCTCAATAAATAAATAAATAAATAAATAAGTAAATAAATATCTCCAATTCCTCTGAAAGGTGTGATGTTTTGCATGTAGCTTCTGATGTACTTTTCCTCCATCTGAAAGCAATCCAATAGGGCACTTATGTAGCAAATTCCTTAACCCCAAGAAGTGACTTCTGATGGCACATTGTGTACCTTCTGGTAAGCCAGGAGGAATGATGGTTTGGGACAAGTATAACATTCAGTGCCTAGAACATCACAACAACATCAGTGAGTGTAGGGCTAGTGCCTGCTGTAGTGGCTCCATAAAGAGGTTAGCAAGTATTGCTATTTATAGCCTTAACCTAAGAGAAACACCATTTTCACTACAAAGTCAGCAAACCTTTACTGAGCACATACTATGTGCAAAGCCATGTAAGGTTGCTACAGAGTTCTTTGTAATATTTTAACATTTTTTTAGAGTGATCAGAGAATTTCAGCCATCCTCTTCTAACTATTGCCATATAGAGGCATCGTGCTGGGGGCTATCAAGATGAATCAGAGCTGTGCCCTGACTTATGGAGCTCAGAGTAAAGTGTGAGAAAGAAAAAATTGCCACAGAATGCAAGGTAGTTGTTCCTTGCGAAGAGCGTTGTGAGAGTATAGAAGAAAAGGATGAATTCCCTCAGGAGATTCCAGAAGGGCTCAAAAAGTTGATATTTGAGCGGTGTCTTAAAGGGTGGGTAGGATTTCACCAGGAAGACAGGCGAGGAGGAAGAGAATTTTAAGCAGAGGGAACAGCATGTGCAAAAGCTCACTAAAATATGTAGAAAGTTCTTTGTACTATCATTTGAAAGGGCAAATATCCAGCTTTGTACTAATGGTGTTTAGATTTTTTTGGTCCTGATTATACTGTCATTTTTTAAACACAGGACATGATATTTTAAGGCAATGACAAGAAAAGTTCTGATAAATTCGAAATCTCTTATTAAGCTGTGACGCTTATCTACCATCTTGCACATCGCAGGCCCTCAATAAATGCTCAAGCAGGCCCTCAATTACTGTTCTCTCCAGGATCAGCTTACAAAGCAAAACTTCCACCTGGGAGTTAGAAATAGGTATTCACAATTCTGCTCTCTGTCATGCCAGCCTCCTCTGCTCTCAAGAAAAGTGACTGCCACTGGGCCTTAACTGTGTTTGTGAGACACAGGGAAAACTGTCTCTGCTTTGAGTCCTCACTGACATTGATTTATACTTGGAGTGCCTCTATATCATTGAAATTCAAGGAAGTGTCATTTGAACGGGACAGTCCTGGAGTTGATGACATAGAGGTTGGTGACTAGGAACTTCAGTGACACTGGCTAGTATGGACAGACATACCTCACATTTTAATTTTAGGTTTTATAGTAGAACCTAAACATGATTGATCAGATGTATATATGGCAGTAATAAAGATATGAATGGTCTGCACTGAACAGCCTTGACAGTGAAATGCAGTGATGCTCGTTCTTTTTTAAAGACAGAGAAGATAAATTTTATTATTTTTATAAGTTATGCAATAACCATTAGAGTAGTAATAAAGTTTTGCCTTGAAAATCACAAGGAAATAGATGGCAGAAAATACAGTTAGATATAAAGCATTTGAAAATTGTATGCAAGTACACTTGTAACCCTTTTATTGGTTGTCTGGATCCAATCCTTGAGAAAATTCCCATCAGGGAATCTTGTTTCACTGTGACTCTGAAATGGATCAAAAATATACTTCAGTTCCAAACCTTGGCAGCTGTGTGATTGGCTCTCTCATGCCTGATCACTATAGCTACACTATTCTACCAGCTACAATACCAAACACAGAATGTAGTATCTTTTAGCCCTGGAGCTACACTGGGTAAACTCATTCTACAGACTGTCATTGAGTGCCTCCTGGAGCCAGGCACGATGCAAGGGTCTAAGAATACCAAAGTAAGACAGTTATATCCCTACCCACTACAGTACCCTGGTCTAGTGAAATAGCACATAATCTCTTTTGGGTCAAGGTCCCTTTTGAAAAGCTGATTCCAAATGGCCTTATGTTATGTAAATATTAGAGTGGCAGCTTCCTGTTTCCTGAAAGAAATGCAAGAACTTTCGTCCCTTGTGCATGAAGTCTTGTGAAATCCCATGTAGACATTAAGCTTGTCTTCTTTGGGGACCTACGGCTTGGTATAAAGAACATAGGCTTTTGAGCCAAATCATTTGGTGTTCTGATTCTTTAACTGCAAAGGTGATCTTGGGGAATTTCCTCAGTCTTTCAGACACTCATCTTCCTCATTCCAAAACTGATGGTCCTTATGGCCACTTTGCAGGGTGGAGGGGATGTGTCAATGACTATAAAGCACCTTTTGAGGAATTCAACCAGGGTTAGTAAGTGAGAATGCTAAATATTTGAAACCAGGTCTTTGTGACTCAAAAAAGAAAGAAATCCGCAAGGGATACAGTTCAGCGGCATGGCACCTGCCCAACAAGCACAAGATCCTGAGTTCAATTCCCATACCCAAAAAAAAAAAAAAAAACCACTCTGGGCTCTCTGTTTCCTCACAAAGGCTCTGAAAATGCTGAATTATATTTAAGTCCCACCAAAACTCCAGAAGGGAGGAAAGAAACAATACAACTGAAGAAACAAATGGATAGAGAGGGAGAAATATGCTAATTTATTTAAGAGACACTTAGGACATCTGTGACAAATCTAACACCAACTCCAGAGTCTCAGAGTCTCAGTATCCTTTCCTGGTTATGAACACTCAGAATGTTTTGTGTGCAGTTGCATCCATCCTTCTATAAGCATTTATCGACTACCACTGTGTGCTCAACTTGGCTGTAGGTGCTCCTGGTGATTTAAGTCATGACCCATAACCCCTAGAAGTGTACAGCTCTATTTTACTGCCATTCCTTTACTCATCTGTCTCCCCAACTAACCTAAATTCAAGGACAACAATTATGTCTGATACTTCCCTCTGTCCTCAGTCCCTTCCTTAGTGCCTAGAAACCAGTAGGCCCTCAGGAAGAACAATAACAGGAAACACTAATAGAGTGATTACTATGCATGTGGCATGGTTCTAAGTACTTCTGGTGCATTTACTCATCTGGATCCTCATGACAACTCTCTCAGTATCTCCATTTTACAGATGGCTTGCCTCAGTTGACAGCGGGAATAAGTGACAGAGCCAAGATTCAGAACCTGGACTGGTGGGCTCCAGGCTGAGCTCTTAGCTACTACACTGTATCACCTCTCACTGTTGCTTGCTGCTGAGTGGTTGGCTCCTGGTCTTCCTATCTTTCCAACCCTCTGTTTTCCTGTTTGGTATTTACTGGGCGACTGGGGGCTGCTTTGTTGATGACACCAGGGAGTGAGAGAATTACTCTACTAAAACCAGAGGCAGGAAGACTGGGGGCTGCTTTGTTGATGACACCAGGGAGTGAGAGAATTACTCTACTAAAACCAGAGGCAGGAAGACAAGTCCAGAAACATCCTTTTCCCCTCCATCTTCTCTCCTCCTGATACTTGCCTCCTCAAGCACCGGATACTGGCACCCTTCTGCAGAGAGCAGAGCAGTCTTAGGAAGAAGCCAAAGGATTTCCCTCTTTCCTTCCAGCCTCATTTTTCCACCCTACTTGGCTGCTAGTTCCTCCCTACCCAACCTTTTAAGGCTAGGAACTAGGCTTAGCTAACTCCTGCAAACTCTGGTTCACACACTACCTCAAATTGAATGTGCCTCATATAGTGTTCCCAACTGCACCCATCACTTTGTGCCCTGCCTGTTCTGTTTTGTTTAGCAGTTTTTGAAAAGGAGTGAAGTATCTTGGTTTTGATTCTACTATGAACAAAAGCAAGCCTCGCTCCAGGATAGAGCCCTCTCTGCCCTCCCCATGGGGGTGGGGCTGGTATAGCAAATGGAGAAGGTGGCAGTGCGGTAACAACATCAATGCTGTGTTCATTCCTCTACTTTGCATTCCCTTGGCTTTTAGAGTCTTGGTTTTGTGCTATTTTGATCAGATTTTGAGAATTATTAGAAAAATTGAGACAATATAGTATAAATACATGCTTCCTGGAGCCAGATACATCCAGGTTTGGATTCTGGCTCCATCCAGGAAAGTTATTTCACCTCTCTGTGTCTCTGTTTCCCCATCTGTAACGGTGCTAATATAGTACCCACCTATACTGTATTAGGATTTAATAAGTCAATCTACATGAAACACTTAGAACTGTAACTGGTGTACAATATATGCTCAATAAATATTAGCTGATTTTTTAAATGCAACATAGTAATGGAGAATATAATAAATGCATATATTTCCATCATTACAAATTAAAATGTGTTAAGATTTTATCTTACCTATGTATTTTTTTTTAAAAAGTAAATTATCAGCCAGGAACAGTGGTGCTTGCCTGTAATCCCAGTTACCTGGAAGGCTGAGGCAGGAGGATCACAAGTTTAAGAACAGCCAGGGCAGCTTAGCGAGACCCTTCTCAAAATAAAAAATAGAGCTGGGGATGTAGGTCAGTGGTAGATCACCCCTGGGTTCAACCCCCAGTATTGGATTTTAAAAAAAAGGTAAAGTATCATAGATACATCGAGTGTCCTGTGACCTTCATCTCAGTCCTATTCTTCCCTCAATGCCAAAAGGCATCCGTCATCATGAATTTAATAGGTATCTTTCCAGTCGTTTCTCATAGTGATCAGAATGAGAGAGGAAGATGAGTGGTTTGCTTTTTTAAATTGACATATCACTTGCAGCCTGCTTTTTTCATCCAATGTTGTTTGTGAGATCTACTCATATAAACCTAGTCCAGTCTGTTTAACTGTGCTGTAGTATCTCATGTATGACGATTCTAGGTTTTATTTATCCATTCACATCTTTATGTACATTCGGATTAGTCCTAGTTTTGTGCCATCACAGTTCGCCACAGCAAGCAGTCCTGCACTCGCTCTTTCAACACATGTGTGGGTTTCTGAGGACCACAGCCTGCTCTGGATATCTGGATATCTGGGTCAGAGGGTTTGCATTTTCTCAGTTTTGCTAAACATTGCACAGCTAGCAGAACCAGTGGAGTACAGTGGGTAATAACATGGGATCAGGGTTCAAATCCCAGCTCTGTCATGCCCTAAGCTATGGGACTCTGAGTAATTCTTTTTACCTTGGCTTCCTCATCTGTAAAATGAGAGAGTAGCACATGCCTCACAGGGTCATTGTGTGAATTAAAAGGGTTCATGTATTTCAGGTACTTTAGGTGACTGAAATAGTTCTTTTTTATTATGTTTTATCCCCTAGTTCCCTCTCCAATTTGATAGTAGATCTTTTACAAAGTATAGATATTCGATGTGAATAGAAAAAAATACTAAGATAATATTCATCAAACTGCTCACCAGTATTGGAAATATGAATGACCTTTCTTGCTTTGTACTTTTAAATATTCTCTGGGTTTTCTACAAATGAAATGTATTGCCTTTCTAATTAGAAAAACAAAAGTAATAAATGCAATTTTTAGTGAAAAAGAAAATAATGAAACTGAGATGTGTTGAAAACAAAAAATGAATTTTCCCTGTGGTGAGCAGGGACACTGAAAGACCAGTGAAAGAGGTCTTAAGAAGTAGACTTTTTGAAGTTCAGAAACAATCTTGTTGTTTCCTTACCAGCAGAGCACTGAATAAGTAGAATGCATTGTGAAAGGATCTCCAAGATAATGCAGTAAGATGAAAAGAGGGCAGGTACAGGACATTATGTAGAGTATGTTAACCTATTGTGTTGAAGTGCTATCTTTATTCTTCCTTACCTCTCCAAAGAGTCACAAAAACACTGATAAGGAAACAGGGTATCTAGGACAGAGCAGGGACTTATTTGGTTAGTAAATACCGTTTTCTACCTTTGGAATTTTTTTACTGTGTAAATATAGTATTTATTCAACTTTTATGTTTTTTGTTTTTTGTTTTTGTGGTGGTACTAAGGATGGAACCCAGGGGCTTGGGCATACTAGGCAAATACTCTAACCACTGAGCTGTATCTCTAGCCCTTTTTAAACTTTACTTTGACATGGGGTTTTGCTAAATTGTCCAGACTGGCCTTATACTTGTAATCCTCCTGCCCAAGCCACTAGAGTAGCTGAGATTACTGGCATGCACCACCACACCTGGCTCAACTTTTTAAAATAAAATAATTTTAAAGTAGCTTAGACTAGTATTTGATGATATTTTGCAGTTATTGTCAGTATCTTCTCTATGGCCAATATCTCCTTTATGGTCACTAATTGAGCTTCCCAAGCCAGGGGAAGCAGGCCAGCTCAGAGCCCTGATGCACCCTGACATCTGGCTATGGAGCCTGTGCTGCTTCTCAGTGCCAGGGAAAGAATGACTCAGTGTGGACCAGGTCCAAAAAGGTGGGAAATGATTCTAGAGGAACATGACAGCCTCAGTAGAATGATGGGTACATGTTGGTGTGTGTCTGTATGCAACCACAAACAATCATGTGAAAATGGGAAGGTGAAGGATGAGGGGTGAGGAGTTACAGAAGTACATGAAGACCAGGCTGTGGAGCTAGCATTGTACAAGTCATACTCGGGTGCTTGAACTCCCTGTCAAAGATGGGGCATCACTAAGGGTTTACAGCAAGGAAATGACAGGATCCAATTTGTATTTTTGAGTTTGCTTGGGTTGCCGTGTAAAAGTTGAACTGGAGAAGAACATGGTTAGAGATAGGAAGAACAGCTCTGAAGCTGTTATGAGATGCTGAAGGCCTGAATTAAAAGTGTGAACTCAGATTTGAAGCCAATCCTGACTGACTCCAAAGATCAAATATTATTTCTCTGTTCAACACACTGCCTGAAAAAAAAAAAAAAAACGAGTTTATTTGAACCACTTTGCCCTACGCTAACACCAGCATATATAGATCCTCATCTGCATTGAGACAAAAAGGCTACCTCTTAAAAAAGTCTATAGATTCACAAAAGCAGTTCCTTTCAGAGGAGGAAACCTCAAGGTACATGCTGTCACCTTCTGGTTTAGCTATTTCTGTCAAGAATTCTTGCTCCCAACATCTTGGGAAAACAGGAAGTTTGTATCCTCCCTTGTTTTTTAAATATTTTGCTTTACTATTAATATAAGTTACCCAGGATACGTTTATACTTTATATTGAAACTGTTAGAGAAGGGCATCATCTATGAATTCCCAATTTCTGGAATGCGAATAACAGTAACGTTGTAACTAATAACTTTTAAACTCTGGTATCCAACAGGAAGTTCCCAGGGTTAGGGTTAAGAACATCACTCTTTTAAGCTCCTAATAAAAAGGGCAGTTTGTTTGTGTTGTTTTCCCTGTATCTAGTGCACAGCCAACTTTCCATGAATGTATGGATGAGTGAATGGTGACAGAGAACTTACCAACAGGCTGGAAAAACTCTTTTGAGCCTATCATACATAGTACCTGCTTGCGTGTCTCTCTTTCACTTCTTTTTCCTATAACACAATACTGAATAGCAAAGCTGAGAAGACTCATCTATAGGAGTTTCTCTGCAGGAGAGAGGGAAGAAATTATTTAATGACCTTTAATCATATTTAAACAGCTTTATCAAGATATAACTCTTGTGCCATACAACTCACTCATTTAAAGAGTGCAGTGCAGTGTTTTTTAGTATATTAACTAAGTTGTGCAACCATTACCCCTACCCAGTTCCAGTGCACTATCATCTCCTCTAAAAGAAATCCCAAAGCCACTAGCAGTCGAGCTCCTCACTCCCAGTCCCTAACAACAACTATTCAACTTTCCATCTCTATAGATGTGCCTATTCTGGGCATTTCACATGAGTGGAATTCTACAATATGTGGTCTTTTATTACTGGCCTCTTTCATTTAACATAACATTTTCAAGAGTCACCCATGTTGTAACACGTATCAGTACTTCCTTTATTTTTATTAGTATATAGTTTTCTGATCTAGTGACCCTTGGTTTAGGTCAGTGGTGGCAAATCCATGGCATGCATGCCACAGCAGGCTGTCTATTATCATTGAAAGTTCTAAAAGGTTCACCATCACTGGTTTAGGTTATCACAATATTTTCTACATTTGGGATGACTGAAGGAACTCATCTGAAGCTGAAGAGAAAACAAAATGAATACCACCCAGAATGAATGAGATTACAGCCATCCTCATCTTTGGCAGTAGCACAACTGGGCTGAGCCAAAAATCTGTCTTAATAGAATGGCAAGCCCATGTTGTATGTTGTGACCTCCTCCTGGCACTGGTCTAGTCTGGAAAGGGCTCAGGGGTGCTGGTATAATGGGATGAGGCAAGTGCCTCATAGCTTGTGTTTCTAGCTTTGACAGAGCTTGGGTGTGATTCCTTGTCTTCAGATATCTGAGCAGAGTATGTTGGGGATCTCCTGGTTCCATGCGTTCTATTTGCCAGTGGGCAGAGTACACTGTACTGTGCAGACAGGTTAGACAGTTTATTGTAGGCTGCTGAAAGCAGATTAAAAAACCATCAGCTTGGTGGGAAACTAGCTCAGAATGCAATCCAAATGTCAGATGAAATATTTACATAGCCAGGAGATAAACCAAGGAAAACAGTGTGCCCTTTGTGTGTGCCTCAGAGTGTGCAGGCACATACAGAGCTGCTGACCATTTGTCAACTTCCAAGATTTATTCTGCTGCTTCTGGCAAGGGACACCCTAATGATTTAATAGCTTGTCAACACCTACACAGAGAAACAAGGACTAGGACTTCCTCATTTTTTATTTTCTTAGCTTTAAATAGGAATTCCTATTCTAAGTCACTGGAACCTGGAAATCAGACTGTTAGGTATCCCTTAACTTGAGTGCAGTTTCTGAATTTGAGCATGATGAATGTTATAACTTTCCTGTTATATAAACACAGAGTTGCTACTCTTTCAGAAAAAAAAAACATTGAGTTCATGTCCTAAAGCTTGAGTGTTTGCTTCAGACCATTGCTCTGAGCCAATTTCAAATGGAGTGAAACTGTTTTGTTTCTGTCCCATGAACCTCTTGAGATGAATGCCTGCTTGAGCAATCCAGTGCCTGGTTGCCACATTTGCAGTTGACATGAAGAAATTGTTTGAAGGATTTTCCTGGGGAAGAAGACTGCATTTCTTGTGCAGAGAATTATTCTCTAGGCATCCTTTGGCAGTCATAAGTTTCCTAAAAGCAGAGATCATGTCCTTTTCTGCTCAGCCAATTCTATGGTGCCCAGTATAGTATCTGGCTCACTGTCACTTTAGTTGATCCATGTTCAGAAAATTTAAACATTATTTAGGAAGAGAGTGACAGACAACCATTAGAACAATACCTTGGGTACCCTGGCCCTTTATCCTAAAGCGGAGTAAAATAGCAAAGTGGCATATGGTTGTGTGTTTCAGTGTACACGTATAATATGCATCTGACTACCTAGGACTTGTTAAACACAAATTCTAATTCAGTAAGTCCATGATGGAGCCTCAGTTTGAGCAAGCTCCTGGGTGATATAATGCTGCTGGTACAGTGACCATATTTTGAGTAGCAAAATTAGAATTATGCTGTTCAATATAGTAACCACTATCCAGTTGTGGTTATTAAGCATTTGAAATGTGGTCAGTACAAATTAAGATGTGGTATAAATGTAAAATACATAGCAGATCTGAAAGACTTAATAAGAAAAAAGTGTAAAGCAGCTTGTCAGTAATTTTAGATTGTTGAATTGATAATATTTTACTATAATGGTTAAATAAAACATATTCTTAAAATTCATTTCACCTGCTTTTTTAATATGGCTACTCAAATAATTTTATCAAGAAACTTTTTCAATAAAGGATCAGATCACAAATACTTTAGGTTTTTCAGACTAAATTGTCTCTGTCCAAACTACTCAACTCTGTTATTGTAGCACAAGAGCAAGTTGTGTTTCAACAAAAATTTATTTACAAAAAACAAGTAGAAATGGTAGCCTTAAAAAATAAACAGCCTACAATCATGCTGAAAACCAACAGCCTGGTAGCCACAAACAGGGACCCATTAGCACTGGAGTTCCTTCAAAGCCTCATTCCCAATGAATTATTATTTGGCCTCTCTGGTTGTTCCTTCAAAGACCTCACTTGCAAAGATCCCTTTATTACACTTGATTCAAGATCACACTCGATGTGAAAAGCATTTTCCTTAGGTCATTTGTCAAAAACAATTAGAAGCAAATGATTAAATTCACAACTGCCCAATGCAATAGATAACAGCTGGGGCAAACCTTAAGCTAACTAAAAAGATTAAAAGTAAACTAGGTGTTGCAGTCAGGGTTTCCAAGGGAATGGATTTAATACAGGACATATAACTTATTACAATTTAACTTTATAATATTCACCCAAAAAGTCAAACGCAAAAGAGTGCAAGAAATCTGGCCACACACTAGAGACCCAAAGAACCCAGCAGAGGGCCTGGATCCCATGGCAGTATCCTGCATAAGTACAGCTAGAGACCTAGAACCCACAACAATGTCTCATTCAAGTCTGTATCAAGGGTCTGCACTGGGAAGGCTCAAAGGTCAATGGTGGAAGCTAGAAAGTCTGTGCCAACAGGATGAAGGATCTGTGCCAGCAGGCTGAGAGATCTGCACTGGAGCCAGGAAGTGATGTTCAAGGTAAGGACCAGAGCTCCCCCAAAGAGAACTACAGCCATCCTCAGTGACAGTAAGGACCCACACTCCTCTGATGATAAGAACAACTGAGTTCATATCAGGAAAACCAGTGTGACGAGCTTTTCCAGGAGAATCAACAGTATATCATATTCCCCTCCAATTCTCCTTTTATGCTGTTGGGCCTTCTACACCCAGAACCAAACTGATTCAGTTCAGCTGGGTGTTACAAGTTGACCATTAGTTAATATACCGCACTAGGGAATGAAATCTCCATAGGGGATTTGAAAAGCTCCAGCATATTACTGGGAATCTAGAAGGTCATGGGGTAGTATGCATGCCCAAGGCTGGGCAAATGGTTAGAAAGATTCTAAGAAGGCCTAAATTCTTACCCCTATCCTTTTT
>RJWM01029997.1:0-23872 GCA_004363535.1 Dasyprocta punctata | reverse complement strand
GGTCCATCGGAACTGTTTAAAAAGTCTTTACTTGGCAAAATAAAAACTTGGCTGCCCTCTGTGAGGGCCCCTCCCCCCTTTTCTAGCATACCCAGCCCGGGCACTGCTGACCAAGTCTGTCCCTCTCTGGGCAGAGAAGGGATCCAGGGCCCCAGGCGTGCCTGGTCTGCTCGGGGTCACAGACCAACTGACCCATTTGTTCCAAAGACGGAGGAGCTGGGGAGGAGAGCTACGAGGTGGAGCCCGGGGCCGAGCTGCGGTCCACAGAGCCCTGGAGACCAGGATCTGCTCCAGCTAAGGGCAGGCAGGGCGGTGCGTGGTGATGAAGCCCCCAGCGAGGTGGCGGCCAGGCCAATGGGCACGGGCCCTGCAGTCCCACAGACCCAGATTCTGATCCGCCTCGGCTGAGCTGCTTTGGCTGCCTGCGGATCGGAGCCTCGGTGTCATCTCTAGGGCCCTGTAGCATGGTGGGATCACACCACGCCGGCCACCGCTGACGTTTCCTGAAAGCTGGGGGGAGGGGGCCGCCTGCCTGGTGGGCTTCCCTGTCTGCCCGAAGGTGCTGTCCCCCGATGTCCAGCCCGCAGTGCTCGTGGCGGGACCCGTCGAGGGGCGGGTGCCCCAGCAGGTGGGTACTGTCGTGCCCACCTCACAGCTAGTGAGGCGCCAGACCCAGCCTGGCTTAGGTTCTCATCATCTCTCTTCTACCTGGTGGGGGTGTCGAGCAGCAAACTGGAAAGGCGGAAGATTCTCCATCCCAGGGGAGACCACAGCAATTCAGGAACAGGTGGAGTGATGGATGTGGGTGGCATTTAGTATCCTTTTTCTGTACTTTTCTCTCCCACCTTTTTTTTTTTTTTTTTTTTTTTTTTGAGACAGAGTCTATTAGCCCAGACTGGCCTTGAATTCTCAGCAATCCTCCTGCCTCAGCCTCCTGAGAGCTGGGATGACAGGCATGTGCCACCATGCCGGGTGGTTTGATATCATCTTAAACGCGTACTTTCTGTAGTGTTAGGATGGGGGCCTTACTGTGTTCCCCTCATCTCCCTGCTCCCTCGGTGCCTGGCAAAGCTCAGTGCTCGCGTGGTCCCTCAAAAACGTCAAGTGGGTGAAGGAGAGACTGAGCGAATGAGGCACTTCCCGTTGCTGACTGACGGGAAGGGGCTGAGTGCAGGTGCAGGTTAGCCAGGAGACTGCACGCGGCACGCAGCGCTGGCCCGGGCTCGGCAGGTGCTCGCTCCCCAGTGGCTTTCTGTGCAGGCAGGAGAGCAGGTGGAGTGCACACCTGCGCTCTGCGCAGCTCTAAGCAGGACTGAGGAGGTAAGGGGGCCGGGCTGGTGCTCCCCTCTGTACAGCGGTTGCCTGCGAGGGTCCTGGGAGGGCCAGGAGCCGGTGATCGCAGCTGCCCGAAGCAGGTGTGTGCTACACCCAGGGGTGTCGCTGCTGCCACTCCTGCCCACCCCCACCCACCCACCTGGTTCCAGAAGGGCTCCGGGCAGGGGAGGGGAACTGGGCCAGGGGTGGGACCCTCAGTGTTACAGGTCAGGAAGCAGGTGAGAGGGGCAGTGGCTGCTCAGATCTGCGACCAGGGCAGAACGTAGGGGTACGGCAGGTGCGAGGCAGCAGCAGTCAATGCGCTCGTGTTGGATTCTCGCTGACTCAGGAAGCAACTCCGTGGTTATCCTCACTCAGCAGATAAGGCGGGAGGGGAGCAGGGGTGATGGACGGATACGGTGGATATTCACACTGGAAAGAGTCGTTAGAGTAAAAGACACACCGCCATGAATTCCTCTCAAACGCCTCCCCTCGCTTGGAACACACTCATCCCATCGCCTTTGCTGCTTTCTGCAGCCGCTCTGGAGTGCTCTTTCCTCAGTGTCTTTAAAAGGTGTGGGCAAAAATACAGTGAGTGCTGCTGGGCAGTGGCAATGCAGGCTCGTGAAACCGCGACTCTGTCCTCCTCCACCTTATTCACCGCATCTGGCACTGTGGGACTCCTGGCTCCTCCCCACAGTCAAAATGATGACGGAAGGGAAATGCTCTGAGTCGATTCAGGACATTGAGGCGGCCAAGGCAGGGCGACTAAAGACGCCCACGGAAGAGGACTCCAGAGCTGCAGCAGAAGGTGCCAAGCAGGCTGGGAGAGGTGTGGTCGGGATCGTGAGGGGACTCATGACAGTGTGTCTCTTACTGAGATGCATTCTTTATAGTTTACACATTCACTGTAGTTTTCCGTCGTGCTGGAGCCTGCACGTCTCAGAAGTGGACCAGGGGACCAAGCGGCTTGTCTTTGGAGCAGAGGAGCTGGGAGCTTCAGGAGGGCAGGGCCCTCTGCCCTGGGGGTGGCACGGGTCCCGGGGGTGTCTACAGCAGAGGGCTGGGCAGCTCTGCCTTCAAGGGCGACGGGAAGCCCAGGACAGACCCAGGGCAGATGCTGCCTGGTCAGGCCGGGCTGCTGGGGGGAGCGGCGGCCCCGGGGGCTGGGGCTGTGAGGGGCCGGGATCGTGGTGCCCGGAGCCGTGTCCAGCACCGAGCTCTCCTCTGCAGGAATTCCTCTGCGACCAGAAGTACAGCGATGAGGAGAGCCTGCCCGAGAAGCTCGCGGCCTTCAAAGGTGAGCCGGGCAGCCGCTGGCCATCGGGGAGCACTGCGCTGGCCCCTCCTTCACCCCACAGCCCCCCGCCCCGTTTCATCTATAGCACCTCTCTGCCTGTCCAACTCCAGATGGGTACCCCGGAAGTGGGGCAGGCACCTCTCCCTGCCCCCCCGCCTCCAGGCCCGCCCGGTGGGGCTCAGGTTGGCTCCTGCCCGCCTGCCCGCCTGGGCCCTCCTCGCTCCGAGCCTGCACACAATCCGGTCTTTGTGAGCCGTCCCTGCCTCTCCCCCTGCGCGGCCCAGTGTCTCGGGAGCCCCTGCGGAGAAAGGACGCTTGTGTCGCCTCGGTGGGGCAGGGGGGCAGAGTTTCTGCCCATTGAATCCGGCAGCACGGGATGAAAAGCAAACAGGCCCGGGGAGCCCGCGCGGGGAGAGGGGCGGCATAAAGGTCCCTCTGTTTGGGGCCCGGGCACTTGATTCACAGCCAGCGGCTGGAAAGGAGAGCGGCACACAGGAGCGGGGCGCGCCGCCCTTCCTGCCTTCAGATGGGATGCTTGTGGGGCCGGAGCCTGGGTGCGCCCCTGGGTTGCGCTGGGAATATCCCAGGGGTCGCACCCGCTCCCAAGGTGACAGGGCTGCCGTGCGTGGGCAGCGAAGCCCAGAACCTGCCGGTGGCTTGCAGCTTAGTCGCCTCAGGCCGGATGTCCGTGGCCGATGACATTAAAGGCGGCCGGCAGGTGAAGCTGGTCCTGTGAGCCCCCCAGGCCTCCAGTCCGGCAGGAGGGAGCCTGTGTGATTGTGAATTCCCAGAGGAACCAGGTTTCGGAAGATGCGATTGTTGGCTCTGGTCACCTATGGCAAGAATCAGGACTCGAACCATTGTCAGTCTGGTTCCAAAGCCCCTGCTCCTAACCGGAATGCTGTAATGCCTTGAGAATGAGAAAAAAGCATAACTGACAGGCGTGGTGGCACATGCCTGTAACCCCAGCACTCAGGAGGCTGACGCAGGGAGGCCACCACAAGTTCCAGAGTCCGAACTTCGACCTGTCACTCACAGGCTGTAGGACAGGGCCCCCCAGTCAACCTGCCCAAGTGGGAGACCAGGTCTCCAGGGCCGGGATCTTTCTCAGACGCTCGGGGTGGGGACGGAGAAGGGACAGCTCCCGGGCAGCTTCTCCCTGGGGGCACAGCGCTGTCTCCAGCAACCAGAAGACAGGGAACTCCAGTGAGGGTGGCGAGGGCCCTGGGGCCTGGTCCCTACGCTCTGCCCCTGCCTGACTCAGTGGCCTGTGATTTCCAGAGAAGTACATGGAGTTCGACCTGAACAACGAGGGCGAGATTGGTGAGTGGGGACTGGGAGGAAGGCGTGGGGCAGTGGTCCCGAGAGACGGCGGGGTGGGGGGCCGCCCTGCAGCTGCCCCATGGCCCCACCAGCATGCCTCCCACACGCCCTCTATCCTCCATGCCTGCACCACTGTCCACGGCATGGCCCCCACTGGCTCCTTGCTCCTCTGCCCCCTGCCCTGGAGACAGCCCCTGTCAGGAGGAGGGCGCACACCCCAGCCAGGTCTGTGCTCCCCCGTCTGTGTCACAGCGGCACGGCATCCCATTATAAACTGGGTATGGTGGGACACGCCTGTCATCCCAGCACTTGGGAGGCTGAGGCAGGAGGATCCCTCTGATGTAGTGAGGCACAGCTCTAATGTAGTGAGTCCAAAGCCAGCCTGAACTGCAGAGGGAGCGCCCCACCCTCTGAGAAGAGGAAGGTCTCGCGGGGCAGTGTGCAGGGCCAGCGTGCGGGTCTCCTTCCCTGTTTGCTGCAGAAGCTGCTGGCTCTCAGAAGGGGCCTGGCCAGCCTGGCATCTTCGGGCCTGGCACCGGTCTGGCTGCCTCGCCTCTTGGGTGCACGCTGGCTCTGCCACTGCTCTGGCCCGAAATTGGCCCTGCCCAGCCCCCGCTGTGCTCCTACCGAGCCATTGTCCACCCCAGAACAATCCCAAGGAAATGGCCTCAGCTCTCGGTGGGAGCGGCGGGGAGGCCAGCGGCAGCGGCTCCGGGGGTGCCCTGGCTTTTCAGTGCCTCCCTTGTTTTTCTTGAATTTTATTCTTTTGTTGCTTTTCCTGCTCCAGGGATATTTTTGTCCCTTCTCCCTCAACCAGCCCAGGCGGAGCCCTAGCACAGCAGGTTGGGAGTGACAGGGGGTGATGAGTCACCTGCTATCCCGTGCCTAAGACATGGACTTTCTTTCCTTCTTTTTTGATTTTTTGAGAGAGGGTCTCACCATGTAGTGCAGGCTGGCCTTGAACTCACTATAGAGTCTAGGTTGGCGATCCTCCTGTCTCAGCCTCCCGAGTGCTGGCACGCAGGCGTGCACCACCATGCCTGGGGTTGGTTGTTACTTTCTTAAAGGAGCCCTGCGAACTCATCCTACCATTGACAGAGGAGGATCAGAGAGATCGAGTGGTTCCCCAGGTCCCTGCCAGTGGCCCATGCAGCAGGGAGGGAGACTTTGGGGGCCACCAGCCTCCGTGAAGGGTGCAGGCCACATGTCCTCGTCCCTGCTGATGGGGCCACCTCCCCTGCACAGACCTGATGTCTCTGAAGAGGATGATGGAGAAGCTGGGGGTGCCCAAGACCCACCTGGAGATGAAGAAGATGATCTCGGAGGTGACGGGCGGCGTCAGCGACACCATCTCCTACCGGGACTTCGTGAACATGATGCTGGGGAAGCGGTCGGCGGTCCTCAAGCTGTGAGTGGCTCTGCCCCTCATGGGGCTCCCCGTGAAGGCAGGCTTCGGAGAGAGGCCCCCCTGGGGCACCAGCCAGGAGGGAATGCGGGGCGTGGCCTGCTGGGCGGGGGACTTGGTGTTTCTGAGCCTCAGGCCCTTGTCATCAGGTGCCCCCGCTGACCCTTCCTCGAAGAGGGGATTAGCTTACGGTGGGACGACAGGCAGGGCCACGCTCAGTAAGTTCCAATTCACAGTAGGGACAGCAATTAAGTCTGCAAGCACTTCCCGTGCCTCAGTTTCCTCATTTGTGTGTGTGTGGCTTTGGTTATTTTGGGACAGTGTCTCAAAATGTAACCCTGGCTGACCTTGAACTCACTATGTAGCCCAGAGGGCCCTCAAACACCTAATGATCCTCCTGCCTCAGCCTCTTAAGTGCTGGGATGGCAAGCAAGCGCCACCATACCTGGCCTCAGTTTCTTCATTTGTGAAGCCACTCTGCTACCCTGTGGGGCTGTTGGGAGCATAAAGTAGAATTAAACATCTACTCGAAAGGGAGATAGCATTCAAATTCTAATACTGCTCTTTGCTACTTAAATGACCCTGGGCAAGTTACCTTTGGTCCCCGGGCCTCAGTTTCTTTGTCTGTAAAATGGGGATGAAGGTGTGTCTCTTCCATTGAGAGTTGATCTGAGGGGTAGGGAAGCAGCACAGACCCAGCCTGGTGCTGGCTGGTGGCCAGCGTCTTCCATGGTGGCCAGACTCCCACAAGTGCTTCCCACCGATGAGCAAGTGCAGGAATTCCCCGAGGGCCTGTCTGCCCAGCTGAAAAGGGTGGTCACTGGGCTTGCATGAAGTAAGAATCACTTTTTAGAAAACATTTTGAGCTGGCACACACCTGTAGACCCCAGCACTGGGGAGGCTGAGGCAGGAGAATCACCAGGAGTTCAAGGCCAGCCTGAGCTACAGAGCAAGATTCTGTCTCTAGGAAAAAAAAAAAAAATTAGAATATAGTGGTAAATAATGCTGTGCCATTTGATAGAGGACCTTGTGACAGGCCAAGAAAGCCCATGAAGAGCTCTCTGGGTCAGGGAAGGAGGGGGTCCTAATCCTGTTTTCTCTTTTTCTTTTCTCCGTCTCTAAACTAGTGTCATGATGTTTGAAGGCAAAGCCAACGAGAGCGGCCCCAAGCCGGCCGGGCCTCCTCCAGAGAGAGACATTTCGAGCCTGCCCTGAGGACCCGGCCGCCCACCTCCCCTCCCTGCCCCCGACCTCCCCGTCCTTCTTTCCCAACTCCGTGGGATTTGCCGTACTCGTTCCTTTGGCCGCTGTGGGTTTGTGGATTTTATCAGTCTCTTTGTAAAGCACAAATGATCTGCCTTGAAGGGCTCTGGGCTGGGGACTCCTGAGCCTTGGGTTCCCCCCATTCCCTGTCTTCTTCCTGCCTTTTCCCGGCCTTGTGCAGAAGGGCTGATACCAAACCAAAACCGGAGAGGGCAGGCCCGGGGCAGGGAGGCTGGAGAGCCCTGGCCTGCGCTGAGAGGTGCTACCTCCATCTTCCCAGAATGCGCTGTGTGACCCCAGCCCATGGTCCCAAGAGCTTGCAGGGGAAAAACACTGCAGGGCCTCTCTCGGGTTCCCTCGCATAGCCCCACACTTCCGATGCTCCTGGGTACCCTGGCTGTGGCCACTGCGTGCCCCCCACCCCACCGATCCCCTCTTGACACACCCCTCTGGTCACCCCCAAGTGTGTGACACAGGTGGAAAGGAAGGGAGTGTGGCCATCTGAGCCCTTCGAGAAGGAACTGGAAGAATCCTTCTGGCCTTGCTCCCTCCCCGCTAGAGAAGCAAAGGGTGTCAGAGGCGGAGGTGAGGCTAGGGCCCCGAGGGAGGGTCAGCCAGGAAGTCCCACCTCACAGGGAGGAGGCAGAGGGCCCAGGACGGGAGCCACAGGAAAATGCTCGTGCAAAAGCCAGCACCCCTGGTAAGCCAGGAGTTCGTAACAGGTTGTCTTGATGGAGATTGCTTGAGACCCCACTGCTTCCTCCAGTTGCCTTCCTACCCTGTTCACACTGTTCACACGCATTCATTCATGTACTCATTCAGCATATTTATTGAGCACCTATTATGAGCTTTAAGTCCTCCCACTTTGCTGTGTCCTGGGCTGTGTCCACTGTCTCTCTAGCTCACCTTTCCCTTTCCAAGTCGCTCAAAACCTTGAGCCTTGGGATCGGACTGGGCCACCCGCGTCCTTTTTTAGGGACTGAGGATTGCCCGGCCCTCATTTGCTCAGCAGGGGAGCTGGGCCCCTTCCCTCCTCTCACTGTGATGCCCCGCCAGGGTCAGCTGCCTTGCCCAAGGTCAGGGGTGAATCTGGAGACCAGAGAGCCTGCCCCCACACCTTGCCTCTGCTCTGGATGCCTTAGTGTTGTGTTTTGTTTTGTTTTTGTACCAGGGATCAAACTCATGACCTCACGCTTGCCAGGCAGGCGCTGTGCCACTGAGTTATATCCCCAGCCCCTGGGTGCCTTAGTGTTGCAAGCAGGGAAGGGGGGCAGAGGGCCAGTGTCCTGGGCCAGCACTCAGGAAGACCATGGGCTCCCAGTCAGCATCAGGGCTGGGGGAGGGTCAGGCCTGCTCTGGGCTTCTGCCTTTCTACAGCTACTAGATCCTGCTTCAGGGACCTGCTTCTCAGAACCCATGCAGGCAAATGTCCGGTAGTCCGGACTCCACCTGTGTTCTGGGGTCCTTATCTGCACCCTCAGGACGCAGATGCACTCATTCATCAAATATATTTATTAAGCTCCTGCTATAGGCCAAGAGCTCCGAATCCAGCAGTGAAATAGACAGCTCGTGGGATTTACTGTCCAGTGGTGAGCGAAGCCCCAGTGACAGATGAATGGTGGGAAGTGGGGGCCTAAGGATGACTGCCTTAGATGGGCAAGAGTCTCAGAGAAAACTCTGCAAAAGCTTACAGACAGGGCCGGGATACTGCTCAGTGGCACAGTGCCTGCCTGGCAAGCACAGGGTCCTGAGTTCGATTGCTGGTACAAAAAACAAAAAAAGCTTATGGACAGGGCAACCCATTCGGGAGCCCTTCTGTCTCCCAGGAGCTATTCCTGTTCCACATTAAATTTTAAATTTTCCTAGTGTACTAATTTTTTTTCTTTTTTTCTTTTCTTTCCTTTTTTTTTTTTTTTTTTTTTTTTTTTTACCAGGGATTGAACTCACAACTTTGCACTTACCAGGCAGGTGTTTGTGCCACTGAACGAAATACCGGGTCCAAATTTTCCTACTCTTAAAAAAAAAAAACCCTTACAGACTAGGGGCCGTTGGAGCCCCTGCAGGTTGCCTGTGGTTCCTGCAGACCCACAGTCAATGGCCTGGGGTGCTGTCCCAATAGCAGCTTACAGGAGTAAAACCGGTAGGGCATAAGGCCATGGCAAGTTATATCAATCCTCCGGTCTCAGCCAGTTCAGGAGCAAGATCATGTGGGTGCAGCTGGCTGACCCTCAGTCTGAGGATGCATAGGGCTAGTTGAAGTTTCAACCCCAACACAACATTCCTCCCTGTAAATATAAAACCCTACCTACCCCCATCCACTCTTACCTTTGGGGGGGGGTTGTTTTTTGTTTTTGTTTTTTTTTAAAGACAGATTAGCAACTGGCTGTCCCTCCTCCTTGCCCCTGCCTCCTCTCTCTTCCTGAAGGAAGATAAGCTTTTTGATTCCCCATCCCATTCAGTGTGGCTATTCCTCACTCAGAGAGCGAAGCAGAACCAGCCAGGCTTATTTCAGGGGCGTTCTGTAGTTTGAGACTGCGGGAAGGAGAGGAAATGAAAAAAAGCCTCCTCTCACTGCGAGGGGTGAGAGGGAACCCCACCAGTCCCTTCACCGGTTCTTGGAACTCAGCCCTGGGGAGGCAGACTCAAACGGGGGCCCTGGACAAGGGGATCCACACGTATTTCAGGTTACGGCTGCTGGCTCCTCGTCTCATTTCTCCACCTAAGGGCTCAACTTCAACTCTCTTCTTTCTGAAAAAGACCAAATCTAACTGATGTAATGAGCAACGTGGGGATTGCTACGTATGGTTTTGTCCCCATGACTCAAAAGGAAAGTTTGTCAGGCAAATTCACGTGACTGAAGTTATGTGCGCGCATGTGTGCGTGGCAGCACGTGTGGAGTGGGGTATCATCTCTACAGGTTGGAATAAACCAGACAAACTGACCCGGTGTCTTGCTTGATTTTTCTCAGGAATGGTTCTGTGCTCAGCAAATTCAGAAGAGCTAGCTAGGATAGCGGCCCCAGGCACCTGAATTCCCCTTGCTCCTCATATCTGAAGGAGAGAGGCTCTCTTACATCACGCTTGCTTCACATGAGAAGCGGGCTTGGAAAGCAGCACAGCAAATTGCTGAAAACCAACACCCCACCCACACAATGGGTTCCAAGTAAAGAACCTCTGTCCCAGAGCATAATTCCACAGCAATGCCTTCCACCTAGGACCTTGCAATAGTATAGTCAGGTGTTCTGAATTTGAATCCTGTCTCCACTTGCTGCCCGAGGGCCGTGGAGAATTTTCTTGACTTCCCTCTGCTCCCCTTTCTTCATCACGTTAAGAAGCTCTTAGGTGAGCGGGAAGGCTTGAAGGTTAAACACGATACATCTAGTGTTTGGTGCAAAACGCAGCACAGTCTTTCGCACGCCGAAGTGGACACGGCTCTTGCTCTGGAAGTGATCACCTTGCGAGAAGTGAACAAAGCAGGTCTTTGGTGTCTCTTAGCCTGGCCACTCTCAGCTGTCTTTAGTCACAGGAGGTCTCTTGGGGTGAGGACCTACTCCACTTATTCTCTAAACAGAGTCCCTCCCCCGCCCCCTGCAAAACCCAAAGCCTCTCCCAAAAGCTGCCCGGTGAAAGTATTTAAGTTCCTAACATCTCCGTGTAGGAGGCCATTAACAGGCCCCTGTCTCAGAGTTACATTACAGTGATGCTTCCCGGCAACCAGCGAAGACCGTTCAAGCATGCGCGGCGAAACGAATGAAACCAACAGGAATTCGCCGCAGCTGGGCGGCTCCTGGGTACTCCAGAGCGCAGGCGCACGGGCCCTTCGGGCACGCCCCTTTCTCGGGCGGGCCAATAGGGGCTCACAGCCAGGAAAGCGCCCAATTTCGGAGGACCTAGCGGCTTGCCTTCACTATTGCCCTGATGGCGCTTCCCTGGCGTCACCCAAGTGCGCCGGAAGTGCGCGTTGGCCGCGCGCACTACTGGGACTGAGGGTCCGAAATTGGCTTCGGGGAGGCCTGGGTCCTGTGGGCAAGGCCGCGCCTGGCAGCGGCCTCTGCTTCCATAAACTGAGCACGGCGCGATGGGAGACGAGATGGATGCCATGATTCCGGAGCGAGAGATGAAGGTCGGGGACTGGCTGGGGCCTCCCTTCTTTCCTTAGACTTGGTGTCCCGCCTGAGTCACGCGGAACGGCGAAGCGCGGGTGACGGCTGCCCCGCCTCTTGCTTGAACCATTTACCGCTTAGTGAGTTGTCGCCCGCGCAGCCCTCCGCCGTGCCGCTGGCGGGAACGCGTCCCCGAATGCAGTTTCCCCGTCCCTGGGTGTTCTCGGGCTCGCCTCTTGAGTTGTCCCCGCTCTTTGCGTACGGCAGCCACGGTGTTTATTGTGTGCCAGGCGCTGTGATGATATCACAGCGGCCCTAGGAAGTGGTTGTTAAAAGGAGCAAATCGAAGCTCTGAAAGTAGTTCACCCTAAGTCGCGTTTAACGGGAAGATTGGAAGTCTCTTTGGTATAAGACCGTCTCTGTCTCATCCTGACCGTGCTACTTCTGTAAGGTGGTCCAGACTCACCCGAGGTAGAACCAGGAAGGGTCATTCGATCTGCAAAACTTGTAGCCGATTGAACTAGGAACATGATTTTCGCCCCGGAAGTCAGCGTAGTCAGGAAACTAAAGGGAAGATTACTGGTGGTAACATGAGATAACTGCCAGGGTGGCGCGTTTAATAGTTCTGATATATGTTTTGATGGAAGGTACAGAGAACGAGCTATTTTAAGCAGAAAATTGACTGGGAGTTAGTTACAGAAAGATTTTAAGCATTTGTGTGAACAACAGACCACTGAAGTGTGCTTTAAGGGGAGAGCGAGTCACTCCATATTTAGAGCAGTGATTCTTTCTTCCTTAAGCATTACCACCTGTTTCCAGCCACCTAATGGGCATGGGTCCTGTTCCTCAGATGCACTGGGGTACAAGGAAGGAAGGATTTATAACCACAGACTGAAGATAATAGTCTCCCTTTGAGTTATTATCATAGGAAGGATTGCTCTGTGTCTCTTCATCCTACTGACCCTCTGCGCTCATGTGCCTGAGACCAAATAGAACAGAGCTGAGGTTATCACGACAAGAATTATAAAAGGCCGAAGCCAAGTGTGGTCGTGCATGTTGGTAATCCCAGCACTCTGGGAGGCTGAGGCAGGAGGATTGCAAGTTTGAGCTCAGCCTGGTCCAATTAGAGAGACTCTCGGAATAAGTTAAGGACTGGGGATGTAGCTTAGTTTGAAAGTCCTGTGTTTAATTCCCTGTACCAAGAAAAAAAAATGACTAAAATTTTTACTCAGGTTCTCTATGAAATCATAGTGTGATCTTATCTGGAAAGCTGTGTATCCGTGTTTGTCTGTTCATCTGTTCATCTGTTTGTTCCTGGGGATTGTACTCAGGGTGAGCTGAGCTGCGTCCCTGCTGTTTTTAGTTTAGCTTAGCTTTTTTTATTTGTTTGCTTTTTAGTTTAGCTTAGCTTTTTTTATTTGTTTGCTTTTTGAGACAGACTCTCCCTGGCTGGCCTTAAACTTGTGATCCTCCTACCTTAGTCCTAGCTGGGACTATGGGCATACACAACCATCCTGGCAAGCTGCATGATCTTTGCCCACTGCAGTCAGTTGGAGGTTAAGAGTATTTCAGCTGATCTTTCAGCCGATGTATATGAAACACGGGATGTGAGGAAGTTACGCAAGATGTGTTAGGGATCCCATATGAAACCGTATAACTAGTACAAAACTGAAAGCCAAAAAAGCTATGCTTCTCTTTCTTACAGTTTCGGAATAGAAGCACAAAGCAGATTCACATTCTTTTCACTAAAACCTTGACCTGAAGATAGGTTTAGGATTGAAGGAGAAAAAGGATCACAATCATATATAGCACAGTTTGACAAAGTAGTGGGTAGACTTAGGGAACTTTCTTGCCAAGAGATGGCGTGCACTGGAAATAGTCTTTGAAAACATACACGTACATCTGTGGAAGAGTGGGGAAGGGGCCTTGACACAAAGCCAGGGCAAGCTTCCAGGCCTCTCGTGTCTAACAGGAATGTGAAAATTAAAAGGAAATGAAAACTGAAAATAGCGGCAAGGCTGCCAGTGGCTGTGGCAGAGATGAGATGATGGTCTACTGTGGAAAGGAACCGTATGTCGTGAGGAGAGGCTGCAGAGCAGATGGGGAAGCCGCGTGCGGCCTTGTTGCCTGCATTAAGGAGCTTGGGCTTGTGTTATTATGTACAGTGCTACTTCAGTTCACAAGTTCAGGTTTTTCCATGATTCTGGTCACAGGTCAGATTGGTCATGAACCAAATTGAAAACATTGAACCCATTCATTGAATTTGACTCCAAGAAATGATTTCAGAACTCCACCTACTCTGAGGTACCACTGGATTTGTTTATTTAACGTCTCACTTTGTAGTCCAGGCTGGCCTCAAACTCATGGGCCTGCCTCAGTTTTTAGAGTGCTGGGATTGCGGGTGTGGGCCACCATGCTCAGCAGACTTGTATTTTAGATGTCCTCTTAGATTCCAGTTTTTGTTTAATAGCTCTTGAGTGCTCAGACTTGATGTATCCTTTTCTGTGATGGAATTTTGAGCAGCTGATAGAAGAAAGCCAGTTCTTGTTATTTGATTATCTTTTCTGTAGTCGTTTCAATACGTAGTTGTTGAAGTTAGAACTCTCAGTGCAGTTGGAGGATGCTTTCAGTATTTATTTATTTATTTATTTATTTCATTATTATTTGGGGGTGTGTGTGCATGTGTGAGACAGGGTTTCGCTTTGCAGTTCAGGCTGGCCTTGAACTCACTTTGTAGCCAGACTGTACTCGAATTTGCAGTGATCCTCCTGCCTCAGCCTCCCTAGTGCTTGGATTACAGGTGTACACTACCACGCCTGGCCACTTTTGGTGTTTAACAGTAATTTATTAAGCACTACACTGGCTCATGAGATAGAAAAGATTATAAATAATAATGTGTAGCTGTGTGGTGGTTCAGACCATACAACTAGGAATTCAGAAAAGGAAAAGAACAGTGTGGGCTAGTTTAGGGGAGATGGCCTTCATAAATTTTTTTTCCATTTATTTCATTGAATAACTATTAATGAGTGCTGCACTAGGCATCCCATAAATACAGAATGTCTCAGACACCTGAGATAGTTGTTGGCTTCAAGGTAATAAATTTACTGTCTTGGAATTAAGTCTACTGAAATAAAGGAACAGACACGATTTAATCTTCTGTTCTCTTCTAACGGATCTCGCAAAACAGGACTTTCAGTTTAGAGCACTGAAGAAAGTGAGAATCTTCGACTCCCCTGAGGAGCTGCCCAAAGAACGCTCTAACCTGCTTGCCATATCCAACAAGTACGGGCTGCTCTTTGCTGGTGGAGCCAGTGGGCTGCAGGTTTTCTCCACTAAAAACCTGCTTATTCAGAACAAACCTGGAGATGATCCCAATAAAGTCGGTGAGTCCCTTGATTTGTGTTGCAGAGCAGAGAGAGGGCTATGCAAGTGTGTCCTCCACAGGAAGTCACTCTGATGCCAACGCTGGAACCATTTTGGGCCCAAGGTGGACCCCAGGAGACCAGATTTCCACACAGCACACTGGAAGCCTTTCTAGGTTTTCTCTTTGGTCCACTTTACTTCTCTGAAGAGTTGCTCCTTTAAACAGAGAGAAAAGAACTTTTATTTTTGCTCAGTTGAGCTTGGGCTGTGGCTGTTTAGAAGAAAAGTTTTGTCACATGACTTTTTAGTTGGCTCAGCAGTGCCATCCAAACAGATTTGTACTGTTTGCAGCATTATAGCAAAAGTGTTTTCAGCAAGGGCTGCAGCTGCAGGTAGTTTGCCCTGGTTGTGTGGGGAGCAGTCCCTGAGGTCATTCCGTATCTTTAATGCACCGTTGTATATCTGTAAGAGAGTTAAGATTTACTAGCATAACTAGTTACCAGGCTGCGTGTGTTTATATAGGTTCAAAACTTGATTCACATTGTCAGGTAAAGGGGTTTAGCTTGGAGCACATAGAGCACGCCATTCTTTCTGCTTTGACTTTCCTCCCTGTGTTTCCTTAGTTGATGAGGTCCAGAGCTTGCTTGTTCCTATGAAATTCCCAGTGCATCATCTGGCTCTGAGCTGCGACAGCCTCACGCTGTCTGTGTGCATGCTGTCCGGGGAGTATGGCTCCATCATCGCCTTCTTTGACGTGCGCACGTTCTCCAATGAGGTAAAGGCCGAGAAGCTGCGGTGGTGGCATGGGAACCTACGCAGAGTTCCTCACGTGAAATTATTACCTGGAGGCTGCTTCTGTTCACCCAGAAGAGCCCTTAACTATAGAGTCCTACGTCTTTGAGAGAGAGGACTTCAGGGGAGAGTTCCTAACCGCACCTGGCCCAAGGCATTGTGCACATAGGACAACAGCTGGGAGACTTAGCTGTCCTGCCAGGCCCACGGGTTAAAATGCAGTGTCAGAAGCCCCGTGTTTTCCTCCTCTGGCCCCCGAATGCACTGTTCCCACTTCCGTTCTGTGGTTGCCAGATGAGCATTGTCAGTTATATCGCGTGTTTTTATGTCTTGGCCTTGCTCGTGCCTTCCGTAGCCTCACATAGGTAGATGTGATTTTCTGCATCTTACATTTGGAAAGAGCCTTCAGGTGTTAAGTGTTTGCCCAAGGTCCTAACACTATTAAGGAGCAGAACCAAGATTTTCATGTCGTGCCTGCCACATTTTGATTATTTTGCACTTATACATTGCCCTGCCAGGAGTCCCTCCGAGCAGCTAGAATAGTACTGTTTTCAAAGTTTCTTTGAAATCGTCTGTAACAAATAGCTTGCCGTGTAGAGCCAGAGCTCTTTTTCTTGTTAACGGAGGAGTGAACTCTGATTTAAGAGGACTTGTGTCTTTGCTGATTTCCTTTGGATACTAAACGTCTATGCATTTATTAATTATCTTGCTTTTATGTATTTATTTTCAAAGGCTAAACAGCAGAAGCGCCCATTTGCCTATCACAAGCTTTCGAAGGATGCCGGAGGCATGGTGATCGATATGAAGTGGAACCCCACCGTCCCTTCCATGGTGGCAGTTTGTCTGGCTGATGGCAGTATTGCTGTCCTGCAAGTCACAGAGGCAGTGAAAGTGTGTGCCACTCTTCCTCCCACGGTGGCAGTAACATCCGGTGGGTAATAAAGGCTTTCACTCCATAACGTACGGTAATGGTGATCTATTTAAAAATTAATCCCTGCACATAAAAGTGGATAGTTCTTGTTGTATGTGGTTTTTTTAAGATTAGAAATGGAGAGTATTCTTTATTTCTGCAGTTAATGTCCTTGAAGTCAAACAGCATACGTGGATTAATTTGAATGTGCTTGGGTTATCTGGGGAGAGAAATATTTTGGTGCAGCTGGTTTAGAACTGTGTTTTTGAGAATAATTGCTTTTGGATCTAAGAGCTGTCCTCCTAAAGTCTTTTGTACCTTCGTGGGAAAGCATCAGAAGTAACAAACAGGAGCAGGAGAGCGATGTCTTGATATTTGAAAACCTTCTGTGTCCTCCTTTTCTCATGTGAAGACTCATTTTCTGTGCTCCGTGGCTTTCTGGGCAGTGCTGTCCTGGGGAAGCGCACTGAGCTCAGCTCAGCAGCCCTGGGAAGACCCGACTGCCTCATGGTTAACGTGATGGCACTGCTTTTTGACCTGTTGGGCATGGTAACCTCGCGATCCTCCGTGAATTGGCAGAGAAAAACCCTCTGTGACTGCAGCTGTCCCGTGGTCCCTCTCAGTGGCCGGCTATGTGTCCCTCGGAGACTAACTGGCCGCATTCTCTTCTTGCCCAGTGTGCTGGAGCCCCAAGGGAAAGCAGCTGGCGGTGGGAAAGCAGAACGGAACCGTGGTCCAGTATCTTCCTGTAAGTTCTTGTCTCGTCCTTCAGGACTTCTCTTACTCAAGTTGCCTGCTGACTTGGGCCATGGTTTGGCAGCACCTTGGTTGCTGTCTTTGTTAAAAAGTAGTTTATCTGAGGTGGTGCACACCTGTAATCCCCGCACTTGGGAGGCAGAGGCAGGAGGATCACTGTGAGGTTGAGGCCAGCCTGGGCTACATAGCAAGGTTTTGTCTCAAAAAAGCCAAAACAAAACAAAACAGTAGTTTGTCTTGAGTTCAAGTCCTGGCACTGCCCCCTCCCAAATTACATATATATATATATATATATATATATATATATATATATATATATATATATGATGGTATAGTGTAATATAATAATAATTTGTGCTCATTGTAACAAATCTCCCAGCAGATGGAGATGAGAGCGGTCTTCCTTCACCCCCTCATCTTCCTTCTGGAGGCGCCCACTGTGTTCTTTAGTGCGGCCTGGTGCACTTTCCTCAGTGTTTGCACAGCAGTCTGTGTCTGATTTTTGTTTGTCTCTACAGTGGAATCACATCCACACACTGGCCCCCACTTCACATTTCCAGTCCATGCCGTGAAAGCAGAACTTGAGGGGAAGGAAGCTACGGAGGAAGCCACCTCCGCAGGCAGGCTCTCTGCACTAAACCCGTGTCCATCTGTAAAGGAGTCTGCCTTCCCAGGTTCACTTCCTGCCACCGCGGGCCGCAGAGAAGCCCGATGGTCCTGTCCTCGTGTGTGCGCTCTGTGGTCCTCGGCCTGTGAGGTTCGGGAGAGAGCATTCACAGATACTCCGCTGTGTAAACTGACTCCTAAAGGATCCACGTGTCTGTCCACGTGTGGACGGAAAGGAGGGTTTCACAGGCTGCCAGGGCCTAGGCTATGCCTTTCCCCTCCAGACTGCTCTCTGGGGAGTTACATAATAAGTGGGGTTGTACCGGTTGTTTTTTATTTGTCACGTTAAAATATTTTTTATGTTTGTTTGGGACAGGTCTTGCTGTGTTACCTGGGTTAGCCTCTAACCCCAGGGCTCTGGCAATCCTCCTGCCTCAGCCTCCCCAGCAGCTAGGGCTGCAGGAACCACCACCCTCATGCCTAGCTTGCTTCTTACTTGTTCTGCCACAGTGTGATATATTCTCTTTTGGGGAGCATTAGCCTCTGAAAAGATGCAGTTGGCTTTGTTTTACTGCTTTTCTGTTTGCACAATCTATGTATCTTACTGAGGTCTTTTTTCCAGTCATTACTTACTCGTTCTCTTCATAGCTGCATAGTAGGCCACAGTGTCGATGTGCCCCAGTTGATCTGTTTTGCTAGTGCTAGTTTTGTTACTGTGAGTGCAGTTGTTTCCTCCCTGTGAACACACGCTGTGAGTATTTCCCCAGGACCGACACCTAGTCTCTGACTTGGGAGATGGAGCAGGTAGCTTCAAGGGGAACAGCTTGGATCAGATGGAGTCTCATTGATTTAGGGATTGTTTCACTGACGAGGTTTTCTTTTCAAATCTCTTTCAGACTTTACAGGAAAAAAAAGTGATTCCCTGTCCTCCGTTTTATGAGGCGGACCACCCAGTGAGAGGTAATGCTGCTTTTCTTACCCGGCAGACCTCTGCCTGGGGTGTCGGTGTCCCCGCTGCACAGGGCCACTGCCCAGCGTGGCTGAGGTCAGTGAGACGATAACTCTGTTGAGACCCTGTGTCTCCGGGTACTCCATTGGAAGTGGATCCCAGCCTCTACTAGAATTCTTCAGAGACCACCCTGGGTAGAAGAGAAGCGACTACTTTGAATGAGTTCAGGCTTCTCGATCTGTGAATTTTATTGAGTCAGTGAATGCTGGACCTTGGCATTTTTTACCGCAGCGTGCTAATCTGACAGCATATAGTGGCCGGGCCTCACAATCTGGTCACCTGCTGAGCAGGGTGTGCCATGTGCTTTCAGTGCTGGACGTGCTGTGGGTCGGGACCTATGTCTTCACCATCGTCTATGCCGCTGCAGACGGGACCTTGGAGACGTCTCCAGAGGTGGTGATGGCGCTGCTTCCGGTACGCGCGAGGGGGGGCGCCATGTTTGTTGGGACTGGAGCCGTGTGTGGTACAGGCAGAGACCTAGGTTCCCTTACCCATTGGTAGTGATAGCGCAGACTCTGGGTACCGTTTCAGCACTGTATCCGGGGCTTGGGGACTAAAATTAGGGTGTCCACTTGAGGCACAGAGGTTTTAGTCATGAGGTGGAAAAATATGATGAAACTTGCTTCTCCTCAAGCTCTAAGTGACTCAACCTTGGTTAACTTGATAAGAGATTTTATTTTATCTTATTTTTCTTGTCTTTTTGAGACATGGTCTCACTGTGCAATTCAGGCTGGCCTTGAGCTCACTTTGTAGCCCAGGCTGGTCTCAAACTCAATGCGATCCTCCTGCCTCAGCCTCCCAAGTGCTGGGATTATAGATGTGTTGCACCATGCCCAGCTTGATAAGAAATTTTAGAAAAGGAAGAGATTACCTTGACCCTTAAAATTCTTTTATTGATTTATTGAAATGCATATGGCATGTGAGGCCTTGCTTTAAAGCTGAGAGTGCAGAGGTGACTGAGGCAGAGTCCCTGCTTTCCCGGACCTGGCAGCTGCTGGTCCTGCTGGCCGGAGGTGTGATCGGGGAGGAGAGGAGGGGGTGGGTGGGTGGTCAGCAGAGGCCTCTCTGAGGAGAAGCAAGCTTGGAGCAGAGCCAGATGGAGAGAGGGAGGGAGTTGTGAGGATGAGGGAAAGGCTTTTTTTTCTTTTTGAGACAGGGTCTTGCTGCACAGTGCTGACTGGCCTTGATCTCTCTTTGTAGCCCAGGCTGGTCTCAAACTCGCTGCAATCCTCCTGTCTCAGCCTCTGAAGTGCTGGGATTATGGGTGTGCGCCACCATGCCAGCAGGAAGAGCATTATTAAGAATTTAGTCTACAGAGTATTACTAAATTGCAGTAGCATTTTAGAAAGCAAAGGAGGTAGAGTTTATGTTGTCAGTTCAGAATTATCTTTCATGGACCACAGCAATATTTAAAATTACTTATCAGTAAAAAGACCCAAAATCAGCATGGTGGTGCGTACCTGTAATTCCAGCAGTTGCGAAGTTGAGGCTGGAGGTTTGCCATGAGTTTGTGGCCAGCCTGGACCACATAGTGAGGCTCTGTTTCAAAAATACAAAACAAAGGCCTACCAAAAAGTCATCTTTTAAAATCACTTTAATTCTACCATGACTTGTTACTTTACTATGCATATGTCCAGGATAGCTGGGGTTTTTTGGTACTGGGTGTTGAACCCAGCACCTTCACACCAAGCTGCATACTCAGCCCTTTCTGTTCTGAGACAGGGTCTTATCACATCACTAAGTTGTTCAGGCTGGGTTTGAATTTGTGACTCTCTTGCCTCAGCCTCCTGAGTAGCTGGGGTTATAGGCGTTCACCACCACCCCTGGCTCAGGGATACTGTTCGCACTAGCATGGGGTTTACTGCAGAGGTCACTTCGCTTCACACTCACAGCAGACAGCAGTGGCTTGGCGGGACCATTGTGCTCTGAGGAGACCGAGTTGCAGAGAGCTGAGTCATCTGGCCGTGGTCCCACCGTGGTCCCAGAGTGACAGAGCGGGGTCTGAGTGAGCTCCGTCGCCGGCCAGCCTTTCTGTGCCTTGTGCTCCTCAAGTCCGCCTTTTCATCTTCTCTGTGTGTTTGTGGATGGACTTTGAGTGAACGTTCTCTAGAATTAAAAGACTTGATCTTTGAGGTTAACTGTGGGATAAAGGAAAATTGCTTTGCTCGTTGTAGAAAAAGGAAGAGAAGCACCCGGAGGTCTTCGTGAACTTCATGGAGCCCTGCTACGGCAGCTGCGCGGAGAGGCAGCACCATTACTACCTCAGCTACGTGGAGGAGTGGTGAGCAGTGCCTTCCTCTGTCACTGTCGGTCACCCTGTCCGCCCGGTCCCATTCAGGGACCTTTTCTATTTCCCCAGTCTTGAGATGCTTAGGTTAGATAGACATGCATTAATTTAAAGCATCCAATTTTCTCAGTAAGCCCTGTGATGACTCATGAAAATGCTGATGTTGAAGCCGGGCATGGTGGGACACACCTACAATCCCAGCACTCGGGAGGCTGAGGCAGGAGGATCAGTTGTGAGTTCGAAACCAGCCTGGGCTACACAGTGAGCTCAAGGCCAGCCTGAATAGTTAGGGAGACCCTGTCTCAAAAAACAAACAAACAAAAATACTTATGTTTAAAGAATATAGTAAAAGTCTCTGAATCTGAGCGTAGTGGTGAACGCCTGTAATCTCAGCACTCCAGCGTTTAAGGCCTGAGGGTCTGTGAGTTTCCAGCCAGTTTTCCTTTGAGAGCTGAAGCATGCACTCCTGGCGAGGCTTCTGGATTTTGGGGTGGGGACCGGATTCTCCCTATGGCCTTCCGTGTGTCTTCACCAAGCCAGGTGGTGGCGGGCTTCACGGGCTTTGTCCCTGGAACTGCAGAGCTATGCTGGACTGTAGACCCCTCCCTTCCGTGAGCTGGGTGGGGGCCCTCACTCCTCCTGGCCCCCTGGAGGAGGCCCACAGCTGGGTCAGAGCTGGTGGTGTTCCAATCTGTGGTCTTCTGCTCTCATTCTTCAGGGATTTAGTGCTGGCAGCGTCTGCAGCCTCAACAGAAGTCAGCATCCTTGCTCGGCAAAGTGACCAGGTACATTCTCCTTGTCATTTTTCTGCTGTAAGGTAATGTATTTGTGAGAAAGCTTCTGGAAGGATTTAACCGTGTGGTGAAAAAGATTAAGATGGGGTCCAACTGTGGTCCCTCCTGTTGGGCTTCTGGGCGAGAGTAAAGCCTTAATGACAAAACGCCTCGGACCAGACGGCCTGGGTGTTACACTGGGAGACGTGGAGTCACATGAAGTTCAGCATCTTTAAAAAAGTCACTGGGAGCCAGGCTGAGGCAGGAAGATCTCTGTGAGATACAGGGCAGCCGCATAGTGAGCTGAAGCCCGGCCTGAACTACATAGAAATATTCTTTCTCAAACAAACTAAACGTCCGTGTGTTCTCCTAAGACCCGCACATAGTCTGTGGGAACCTACAGAACTAGTGACCAGCCTCCAAACCGCGTACTCGAATGCGTGCGAGGCTTTCCTCACGGTTTTCTGTTATACCGTCTTTATTTTTCTTTTTCCTTTACCTGCTCCTTCTGTACAATTAGCTGTAGCCCGCCCTCAGTTGCAGAAGGGAAGTGTGCAGAGCAGGGCAAAGTGTGATTCGTCAGAAATGCAGACACTAATGCACTTAGGCTGGGGATACTGCCCAGTGTACTTGCAGGCAGTTGGAGTTACCCTGAGTCAGACCTGCATTAATGCACCCACCCTGCCACATGGCACAGGTCCCAGCACAGTGTGTGTGGAGGGCAGTCATAAACCTGCTGGCCGGCTGGCCGGCTGGGCAGTGGCTTGCTGTCGCTGCCTAGCACAGTGAGAGTATCAAGCAGCCCATCGCCAGCCAGGGCAAGAACCCTGGGTGCCCTGCGCAGTGTGTGCTCCCCACTGAAGGCAGGCCAAGCCACGATCAGTGAGTGGCCGTCTGCATTTTCTGTTTCACTTTGAAAACCCATGAGAGAGAAAAGTGCCTAGGCCCGAGTGCCTTCCCCACGCCAGCATCCGCAGGGACAGGGCGGGCCGAGAGGGACAGGCCTTTCAGTTACAGATCATGCAGGGTGGCCCCAGAGCAGGGGCCGTGCAAGGGAAGCCTTTTCTTTTAAAACTCTGTGTTGAATTTTAGAGTTTCTTGTGCCCTTCTGAGTGTGAGAACCAAGTATTTTCCCTCCCAGGGCACGGATACTTTGTGTCCCTTGGGCTCCCAGCGTTTGCCTGGCACGGTCTGGGCATCCATGTGGCTCCTGGGCTATCTGCGCTTTGTGGCTGGAGGTCAGCAAGCTGGATTTGCTACTCTGGAGCTGTTTTAGATTTGCTTCACTGGCAATCTCATATTAGCACAAGCATTTTTTACACTCACACATTAAAGTGGGCTTTTATTTTTACCTTTTGTCAAAATAATGTCTACACATGCATGAAAAAGTCAAATAGTAGAGAAAGGCTTTTAAAAGAACAGTATCACCCATCTGCCCATCCTGTCCCAGTTCATGCAGGGGACAGCTCTGTAAATGTTGTCTTACTCTGGCTTCCGGTTTATCCCTGAAGAACAATCTCCTCAGCCTGCCATGGTGATGCTGCTCCGTGATCCCAGCCCAGGAGCTCGAGCCCAGCCTGGGTGATTTAACAACTTAGGCGTTATCTCAAAAATAAAAAGCAAGCCAGGCATGGTGGTGTACACCTGTACTCCTAGCACTCGGGAGGCTGAGGCAGAAGGATCGTTGCAAGTTTGAGACCAGCCCGGGCTGCAAAGTGAGCTCAGGGCCAGCCCAAATTGCATAGTGAGACCCTGTCTCAGAAAGATACAAATAAGTAAATAAATAAATAAATAAATAAAATACAGGCTAGGCCTATAGCCCTGAGCTCAATCCCCAGTACTGCAGAACAAAAGCAAAACAAGATGAAAAAACACACCCTTACTGATACAGGGGAATGAAACTCCCGACCCACTATATGTCCAGTGTGAGTTTGTGTTCTCTAAAATTGAAGAATGAATTTTAGGAACAACGGAGGTTAAGAACAGAAATGTTTATTGAGAGAAAGAAAGCTTCTGTCAGAGAGAGACAGAAGGGGTCCCGAGTGGGTTGCCAAAGACTGTCTTTTCTAGTGACTTTTATAGAGTAAAATCATGATGAGGAAAACTGGGAACTCACAAGGCAGACAGGTTTGAGGTGGGACAGAACTGTGGTCAACCAATAAGGTTAATTGTTTAGCTAAAATTGACCAAATCAGGGACAAATGGGGAAGCGAGTCACGTAGTAAGTGAGCATTCTTAGGATCGGTGACTTTCTGTAGGGGATCGGGATGGTAATTCCTGGCTTCTCAAGATGATCCATACCTAATTCCTCATGTCTATACTTAGGGTGTGGTTGCATTTGTTTTGCCTTCTGTCTTGAGATCTGGCCCACAGCAAGAGGTGTGTGTCTCTTCCAAGGTCCCAAGACGTGTAGTCCTCTGTACCGGTTCCTTTGAGGGCCTAGCCCTGTCTGACTGCCTGTAGTATTTCTAACTAACTTAGTTGACTGTAACATTATCATGAGCAGTGTGATTAGTTTTAGACCTATCAGCTGTGGCAGTGAGGGCTCACATGCAACCCCAGGCCCCCTCTTCCTCAGTAGTTACAGCATTGTTTTTATTTCATCTCTTCATAACTTTGTAATGTTAAGACATTTTCTGCTATCTTTTTGGTGGCCTCCCATGACCCTG
>RJWM01029996.1:0-15661 GCA_004363535.1 Dasyprocta punctata | reverse complement strand
CGTGCACCACCACGCCTGGCTTTCATATTCTGTTTCTATTGGTTTTATTGTGTTTTGTTTTTGGTTTGGTTTTACTATACCTGATGGAATGGTCAACTATCCTGAAAATAACAAGATATACTATAGTAGCTATTGTTTTCCTAGTATCTTTCTTTGAAGTTCTGTAGTGGTTCTACTGCTTTGTTTTGGTTGATTTTGTTCTGTTATGTTTTATTGGATATTGCTATCTTTAAAATAAAAATATAAGCTGTGCGTGGTGGTGCATGTCTTTAATCTCAGCACTCGGGAGGCTGAGGTAGGAGGAGTGTTGTAAGTTTGAGGCCCGCTTGGGCTACAATGTGAGTGCAAGCCTGGCCTGAGCTACATAGTGCGACCCTGCCTCAAAAAACTAGGGCCGGGAGTTTGGCTTAGTGGCATAAGCACCTGTCTGGCAGGCGTGAAGCCTGTGAGTTCAACCCCCTGGTGCCGCAAAATACATACATAAATAAATAAATAAATAAATAAAAAGATTATACATCCTCACCAAGTGGGATTCATCCCAGGAATGCAGGTTTGACATACACAAATCAATAAATACACCACATCAATACAGCCAAAGATAAGAATCACATGATCATTTCAATAGATGCAGAAAAAGCTTTTGATAAAATCCAACACTCATGCATAATAAGAACCCTATGGAAAATTGGAATAGATAGTCTTTACCTCAATCTGATAAAAGCCATTTAAGACAAACCAACAGCCAGCATCATATCAAATGGTCAAAAACTGAATGCTTTCACTCTAAAATCAGGAACAAGACAAGGCTGTCCACTATCACCACTCCTATTCAATATAGTGCTGGAAACATTAGCAAGAGCAATTAGACAAGAGAGAGAAATAAAAGGAACAAGAATAGGAAAGGTCAAAGTTAATAAGTCATTATTTGCAGATGACATAATACTCTACATAGAAAACCCCCAAAACTCCATTGAAAGACTTCTAGATGTAATAACCAAATTCAGTAATGTAGCTGGATACAAAGTCAATACTCAAAATCAATAGCATTCCTGTACACAAACAACAAACTCACTGAGAGAGAAATAAGAGAAACCACACCCTTCACAAAAGCATCAAAAAAAAAAAAAGAAATATTTAGGAATCAATCTA
Source organism: Dasyprocta punctata (assembly GCA_004363535.1). Taxonomy (NCBI): domain Eukaryota; kingdom Metazoa; phylum Chordata; class Mammalia; order Rodentia; family Dasyproctidae; genus Dasyprocta; species Dasyprocta punctata. The sequence continues at coordinate 14,512 of RJWM01029996.1, read as the reverse complement.
ACAAAGGAAGTAAAAGATCTATACAGTGAAGATTACAGTACTGTAAAAAAAAAAGAAATTGAAGAGGATCTCAGAAAATGGAAAGACATCACTTGTTCATGGATAGGAAGAACAAATATTGTGAAAATGGACATTCTCCCAAAATTGTTATACAGATTTATTGCAATTCCAATCAAAATATCATTAGCATGCCTCACAGATCTAGAGAAATAATTCCTAAACTTCATTTGGAACCAGAAGAGACCTAGAATAGCAAAGGCAATTCTGGGCAACAAAGGCAAGGCAGGAGGCATCACAATCCCTGACTTGAAACTATACTACAAGCCAGGCGTGGTGGCGCACGCCTTTAATCCCAGCACTGGGGAGGCTGAGGTAGGAGGAGCGTTGTGGGTTCGAGCACAAGGCCAGCCTGAGCTACATAGTGTGACCCTGCCTCGAAAAACCAGGGCTGGAAGTTTGGCTCAGTGCCTTAAGCGCCTGCCCTGGCAGGTGCGAGGTTGTGAGTTCAATCCCTGGTGCCGCAAAAAAAAAAAAAAGAAAGAAAGAAAGAAACTATACTACAAAGCAACTGTGATATAATCAGCATGGTACTGAAATAAAAACAGACCTGAAGATCAATGGAATAGATTAGAAGATACAGCCACAACTGCAAACACACTCAGCCACCTTATCTTTGACAAAGGGGTCAAACATGTTCACTGGAGGAAAGATAGCCTCTTTAACAAGTGGTGCTGGAGAAACTGGCTTTCCATATGCCAAAAACTAAAACTAGACCCATGCCTATCACCATGCACTAAACTAAAGTCAAAATGAATGAAAGAGCTGAATATTAAAACAGAAACACTAACTCTGCTGGAAGAAAAAGTAGGTAGAAACCTTGAAGACTACAGGTAGGCAGAGAATTCATGAACAAAAATCAAATTGCATGGGAAATACTTCCCAGAATCAACAACTGGGATCTTTATCTTATTAAAAAGTTTTTGCGTGTCAAAAGAAATCTCCAAGCTGGGTGTAGTGGTGCATGCCTTTAATCCCAGCACTTGGGAGGCTGAGGTAGGTGGAGCATTTTGAGTTCGAGGCCAGCTTGGGCTACAACTAAAGTGCAAGGCTGACCCTGCCTCAAAAAACTAGGACCGGGAGTTTGGCTCAGTGGCTTAAGTGCCTGTCTGGCAGGCGTGAGGTTGTGAGTTCGATCCCCCATCTCCAACAGAATGAAAAAAAACCCACGAATTGGGAAAATATCTTAGTCAACTGTCCCTCAAACAAAGGAATTCTATCTAGAACATATAAAGAATTTTTAAAAATCAGGCTCTCAAAATTCAAAGACCCAGTCCAAAAATGGGCATGTGAGATGAATACACACTTCTCAGCTGAAGAAATACAAATGACAAATAAATACATGAAAAAATGTTCAGCATCGTTGGTCATTAGAGAAATACAAGTTAAAACAACACTGAGATTCCATCTCACCCCAGAAAGAATGGCCAGGATCAAGAAAACCACCAATAACAAAGGCTGGAGAGGCTGTGGGGAAAAAGGAACTCTTCTGCACTGTTGATGGGAGTGTACACTGTTGCAACCACTGTGGAAATCAGTCTGGATGTTTCTCAAAAATTTGGAATTGGAAATCCCTTTTTACCCAGCTATTCTGCTTCTGGGCATGTTCCCAGAAGAACTGAAAACATCATGCCACAGTGACATATGTGCACCCATGTTTACAGCGGCACAACCTGTAATAGCTAAATCTTGGAAACAACCCAAATGTGCATCAACTGAGGAATGGATAAAAAAGATGTGGCATGTTTATATAATGAAATACTACTCAGTTATAAAGAAGGATCACATTGAGGTTTTTTATAGGTAAATAGATGCAACTTGAAACCGTACCCATAAGTGAAGTAAATCAAACTCACATGTGTAAATACCTTATTATCTCCCTAGTGTAAGAAACTGAAAGAGTAAATAAGATACAAAATCTTCAATAAATATTGTTAAAGGGTAAGAAACTGCTCAAAGAGGGAAAGAATAACTCAGGGAAAAGGAGAAAAGAAGGCAGGGAAAAGAAACAAGATACAAATTTATATATATACACTTAAGACAGCTAAGATGATTGTACTACTAATTCTATTAGTCCTTGGAACAAAACAGTTAACATTCATAGGATTAGATCAATTTTGCATGTCTATATCTGGTAAACTGAGTAGCTCTTTTGAAGGTAACTATGCAAAATAACAACCTTTGTTATGTTCCTACCACCTTGTTTTGAAAGTTTATATTGTTATTGTTTTGGGCACTTTGTTATTGCTATTTATTTTTTTCTTTTGTTTCTTGCTTTTCTTATATTTTGTCTTGTTTTGTTTTGTTTTTCACTCTAATACAGAAAGGATAGATATACATGTGTAAGCTTATACATGCCTAGAACTTCTCCTAAAGAGTCTATAAGAATTGATTTTATCATGTGTGAAGGTATGAACAGCTACTTTGAAGAAAATGAGACAATATGGTAGCCATTGCTGATTTCCTATCATCTTGTTGTGAAGTCTGATAATGCTTTTATTCTTTGTTTTGATTGGTTTTAGTCTGTTTCCTATTATTTGATTTCAATATGTGTGAATGTATGGACAGCTATTTTGAAGAAAACAAGAGACATTATGCTAGCCATTGTTGATTTCCTATTGTCTGGTTTTGAAGGCCCATAATGTTTTCATTCTTTTGTTTTGATTCGTTTTACTGTATTTTGTTTGGTTTGAATTTATTGTGTGTGATGGTATGGACAACCATTTGGAAGAAAACAAGAAACATTATGATAGCCACTGTTGATTTCCTTTTGTCTTGTTTTGAAGTTCTGTGTTGCTTGCATTGTTCTGTTCCAGTCTGCTTTGTTCTGTTCCAATCTGCTTTGTTCTGTTCTAATCTGCTTTGTTCTGTTTTGTTTTGTTTTTTTCTCTTTAAAATTAAAAAAAAGAATTATGGGGCTTATACTCTCGGGGGAAAATGATATAGGAGATAGGGCATGGCAAAACTGGCTGGGGAAATAAGCAGAACCTGTCAATTATAAAATTCCAAGACAGTGCCAAATAAATGACAGGACCCAAGAATTTAGACTTCTTGTAGGCTCTCATGAGATGTGGATGACATAAAAGAGATGAGGTGAGGGCTGGGAGTTTGGCTCAGTGACTTAAACACCTGTCTGACAGGCGTGAGGTTGTGAGTTCAATTCCCGGTACCGAACAAAAGAGAGAGAGAGAGAGAGAGAGAGAGAGAGAGAGAGAGAGAGATGAGGTGCCATGAGGAACCTTCTAGCAAGGCTCACGGTGCCCACTCAGGGTCTTCTATACAGCGTGCACTTATATTTTTGTTTTGATCCTTTCTTCTCTTTGTTCAACCCAAGTTTGCTCTACTGAGATAGTTCTCCCCAGACCCTGTCACTCTTCACTTTTCAAATAAACTTTTGACACTGTTCTTGGTTTGCCTTATCCAGCCTTTGTTCAAGGCAAGAAGGATTTGGGATATTTTTAATTGGTGAGCCATTTCTTTTCTTTTCTTTTCTTTTTTAGCTTTTTAAATTTTATTTTAAAGAGGATAAAACCAAGGAAAATAAAGCAGAATAAAACCAATCAAAATAAACCAGTGTAAGTGATACAGAATTTAAAAACATTACCAAATCAACAATAGTTACTGTAATGCCTTTTGTTGTCTTCAAAATAGCTGCAAATACCTTCAGGTATAGTAACAATCAAACATAACAAAATAAAATATAAACAATAAAAACAAAATGAATGTAATAAAGGACTTCAAAACAAGTCAATAGTAAATCCAAAATGGCTTACATAATATATCTTGCTATCTTTGAAATAGCTGCTCATGTAGTCAGATTTAACATTATCAAACAAAACAAAAGAGAATAAAACTCAACCCAACAAAATAATGAAAACAATATAGGACTTCAAGGCTACAACCTTCAGAAGGAGATCCCCCCTAGATGTCACACTGTGTACCACTATCCTCTGAACCAATGATCAGACCACTGGCCCTAGACCTGTAAGGTCAGTGAAACACCAAAGCACCACAGGCATCCAATTGCATTTCACTTCAATAGCTATCATAGCAGCCTGTGTTTTTCCAGATCAGCCAGTTGCTTAAGGGGGTGGGGGACGGATTGGTACTTCTTGTTTTCCAACCCACATGCCAGAAGGGGCTGGGGTCTGGCTCTCCCCAGTCCAGCAGAGGCCCATGCATGGCACTGGTTCCCAGAGGGGGCTTGCTTCCTGGTGTGCCCTTGTTCTCTCCCACCACAGTCCATGAATGGTGCTGACTCAGGGGAATGCTTGGGTCTGGCTGTCCCCAGTCCAGCAGAGGTCCACGCATGGCACTGTTTCCCAGACTGGTGAGCCATTTCTAAAAGAACTACCTGATCTTTCCCTGACCCCATCCCATCTCACATAAAAGTATGTTTATTCTGATTTTGGTTTTCTTCATTCTTTAGATTATTTATAGTTTAATCAAATATGCAAGTTTCTTTAAAAGATAGTTTTATTAGCCAGGCATAGTGGCATGTGCCCATATTCTCAGTGCTCTGGGAGGCAGAGGCAAGAGAGTGGAAAGTTCAGTGAGCACAGCCTAGGCATTTCAACAACTTAGTGAGAACTTGCTTTAAAACAAAAAATGCTTTTTCAAAGACTGGGTATTATATTGTGGTCAGATGGCCCCCCATGTGAACCTCATATAATCATGGATGGAGCTCAGTCTGGCATTCATGATTGGTTGGTTGTCTGGCACTGGGATTCATGGTGTAAATGCAGCACCCATGCAGAGGTGGAGCAGACATACAGTGTAAGGGTGGGAATAATGCGTGTCTTCCCTCTCTTTATGGGATTCACACTGTTGCTGGTTGTGGCCACTGTATTGGGTGATATACTCTGTACCCCCAAGTCCTCATATACTTTTGATGGGGCTGAGTCTGGCACTTGCTTGTGATAGGTTTGTTGTCTAGTGCTAGGATTGATGATGTGAGTGCTGCACCTGCCCAGGGGTGGAGCTGAGATACAGTGTAAAGGAGGCAGGTCTTCCTCTTCCATGCTTCCACTCTCTCTCTTGCCAGCATGCCTTGCAGTTGTGGCCACCATGAATGGCAGCCCTGCCACACCACGCTGCCTTGGAGCCAACTAAGTATGGACTGAAACACCCGAGAAGCTGTAAGAAATAAACCTTTCCTTCCCTAATTTTGGGTGTCAGATATTCTGTCTCGTCAATGAGTGAAAGTAACTAAGATAGCCACTATGAATGGCTCAGCCACACCATCCTGCCTTGCAGCCAATTGAGAATGGACTGAAACCTCCAAGAATTTTAAGAAATAAGCCTTTCCTTCCTTCATTTTGGGTATTCTGTCTCAACAACAGGGAAAAGTAACCAAGACAGCATTTGGTACCAGTGGAGTAGGGTCATTGCAGTGACTATAGCAGACCATGTTGGAGATGTCACCTGAAAGAGTGGCTGTGGAACAGCTTAGGCTGTTCTGTAGGAGAGATTCTGGTCAGAGCTCAGGATACCAGAATGCTGATAGAAAGCCTGCCAGTAAAGATCAGGCTCAGGAGATTTCTGCTGGGAAGGACTGCATTGGTGGTTGGAGTCCAGATGATGTGTGTTATGGCTTGACAGAAAGTCTTTCTGAATTTTGCTCATGTTCAGAGAATTTGCCTGACACTGAGATTAAGGGCAATGGACTGATCAATCTGGCAAAGAAAATTTCAAGGCAGTCTAATGTTGAGGTGGTGGCATGGCTATTGTTGTGAGTTTTTAGCCAGATTTATGTTGTGAATCAAGAGCAAAGAGCCCAGCATGGTGATTTAAAACATTGTGAGAAGTTGGCCTGGGGTCATCCCAGGAAGAAGCAAGTCTCTACTCTGCATCCGCAAAACTGCAAAAGTGAAAGACTTTTCTCTGAGGAGAAAGTCACAGAATGCCACATTCCAGAGTGGCTATGGAGGCCACAAGAGGTTCCAGAATGGTGGTGGCATAGAGAATATGTTCCTTGCAATCAGGTTCAGAGAGCTCAGCAATTCAGGCACTTGACCCCTACGGCCAAGAGAGTGGAAGACCTGGCTACTGCTCCAGCTGGCAGTGGATCTTTGCAGCATCCATGTGACACTGGTTTTAAGTGCAAGGAAAATACATGCATTCTGAGGTTAAGGCAGCTTCCACCCCAATTTCAGAAGGCCTGGGAGACTAAGCAGTGTGACCCTGAGAGGGCAAAATATAATAATGTAAGGGTGAAGCCAGAAGTGCAGTGTAGAACCTAGAAGTTTGGAAAATCCAGGACCATGGATCATCCAAGGAAAGCTGCAAAGATTGAGCAGAACGGGCTTAAGAGAGAAGTTGTAGGAACTGGAACCCCTGGAAGTGCTGTGGGGTGGAGTCACTCAAGCCTTTTGGAACTTGCAACCAGATTGCTTCAGATGTTGAGTGTGGAACTCTAGGACTTAATGTTCGCCCTGCTGGATTTTGGACTTGCTTTTGTTCCAATGCTTTGTATCCCCTGTGTGTAACTTTTGGTATGGTAATGTTTATCTTGTGCCATTGTATGTTGGAAGTGTTTAACCTTGTTTTTATTTGTTCAGGGGGTTACACTTAAGAGTTTGCCATAGATCTCAGAGGAGATTGGAAGTTGGACTCTTTAGCAATGATGAAACTGTTAGGACTTTGGTAATTCATGGAGATAGACTAAATGCCTTTTGCATAAAGGATGTACATGAGTCTTTGGGGGACCAAGGGTGGAATGTTATAGTGTGGTGGGATGGCCCCCACTTAAGCCTCATGTAATTATGGACAGGGCTAAGTCTGGCATTTGTGATCAGTTTGTTGTCTGCCACTGGGATTCTTGGTGTGAGTGTGGCACCCACCCAGGGGTGGAGCTGACATACAGTGTAAGGGTAGGAAGAAGGTGTGTCTTCCCTCTCTTGCTGGGTTTGCACTTTGTTGTTTGCAGCCACCATAAACAGCTGGCTCTCAGCCACACCATTCTGCCTTGCAGCCAGCTGAGTATGGACTGAAATCCCCAAGAACCAGAAGAAATAAACCTTCACAGCCGGATGTGGTGGCACATGCCTTTAATTCCAGCACTCAGGAGGCTGAGGTAGGAGGGGTGTTGTGAGTTTGAGGCCAGTTTGGGCTACAATGAGAGCACAAGGCCAGCATGAGCTACATAGTGAGACCCTACCTCAAAAAAAACTAGGGCCAGGAGTTTGGCTCAGTAGCTTAAGCACCTGCCTGGCAGGCATGAGGTTGTGAGTTCAATCCCTGGTGCAAAAAAAAAAAAAAAGAAAGAAAGAAAGAAAGAAAGAAACCTTCCCTTCCCTAATTTTGGGCATCAGGTATTCTATCTCATCAATGAGAGAAAAGTAACTAAGACACTGGGTATGTACATCAGTGTGAAGGCCCTGGTTTCAATCCCCCAGTAAAACACACACACACACATACACACACACACACACACACACATGCACGCACACATGGGCACATACGCACATGCATGTTATATTTTTATTTATACAAGTTTAACTTACTACAAATGTAATCTCACTATATATATGTTCTTTTTCAGTGACTTGTTTCTTTTTTTGTATTACTGGAAGTTGAACCCAAGGCTTCACACATGCTAGGCAAGTTGTCTGTCCCTGAGCTACATCCCCAGCTCTTTTTAAATTTTGTTTCTGTCACAGGATATTTCTAGGTTGCTTAGGCTGACCTGGAATTCAAATTTGTGATCCCCTGCCTCAGCCTCCTTAGTAACTGGATTACCAGCATGAACCACTATACTTGGCTAGCTACCTTTTAATTCTTTTTTTAATGGTACTGGGTATTGAAGCCAGGGCCTCATACATGCTAGAGAAGTGCTATAACACTAAGATACAGCTCCAGCATTTGCTTGCTTTTGCTTACTAAATATTATGTCTATGAAATATAGATTTTAATTTATGTGACAGTATGGTAGTCCCCCCTTATCCATAAGGAATATATTTCAAGATTCAATGTGAGCCACACATGGTGGTGCATGACTATAATCCTAGCACTCAGTAAGCAGAGACAGGAGGATCACCATTAATTGGAGGCCAGCCTGGGCTACATAGTGAGTTCAAGGCCGTCCTTAGCTAGTCAAAAATCAAAAACAACCCGCAAAACAACAACAACAAGCCACAAAGATTCAATGTGAGTGCCTGAAACCACAGATAGAACTGTGTCCCTATACATATTAGGGCTTTTTTCTTATTCATATTAATCTATGATGAAGTTTGATGCAGTAAGAGATTAATAACAATAATCAGTAGTATGGTCAGGGATATAGCTCAGTGGCATAAGAGCCTGCCTGGCAAGCACAAGGTCCTGAGTTTGATTCCTGTTACCAAAATAATAATAATAATAATAATAAAATAGAACAATTATGATATGCTGTAGTAAAAGTTATATTAGCCAGGGGTGGTGGTGCAGGCCTACAATCCCAGCATTTGAGTGGCTGAGGCAGGAGTACTGAGAGTTTGTGGCCAACCTGAGCTATGTAATTTGACTCTATCTTTAAAGAAAAAGACAAATATTGATACTTTTGCACTACAGTTCAGGTGGGTAAATAAAATCTTGGATGTGAGACCATAGATAAGGGAGGACTACTATAGTTCATACTCACTGCTTTCAGTATTTTATTATATTATTACACCAGATTTTATTTCTCTATTCTGTTTGAGGACAAATGGGAATTTCCAGTTCTTGCTATTATAACAGTACATTTTTAACATTCTTGTTTGCCTCCATGTGCACACATACAAGGTTTCCTCCAGGGCTAGAAATGGAGCTTCTTCCCACCCAGCTGGTGGGTTCTTCTCTCAATCCAAAGGCACCACATGGCAGAGTGAAAGAAAGAAAGTAGCAAAAGCATTTGCTGGAGAGAAAGAGCAAGTTGTTTCTAATACTGAGGAGTGACTGAGGAGTGACACACGTGTGTTGCATTAAGGCCTCTTTGTCTAGGTGTTTTTATATACAAACAATGACTACACCTCATCACACTTTGTGCTAAATTGAGGTCCATGGGGCTACAGTCAGGAAAGTTTGATGGGCAGTGCACCTAAAGGAACTCAGTTCTAACACTGAGTTCCAGCACCAGCACTGGCTTGCTTTATTTATTTATTTATTGCAGAATAGTATGTCTATGAAATGTAGATTTTAATTTGTGTAGCAGTATGATAGTCCACGCTTATCCATAGAGAATGTATTTCAGGATTTGATGTGAATACCTGAAACCACAGATAGAATGGAGCACCTGTCCATACTAGGTTTTTTCCTATTCCTATAAATCTATGATGAAGTATGATACAGTAAGAGAGTAACAACAATAACTAGTATTGTGTGTAGCAAGTATACTTTTGCCTCACCATTAATTGTAGCTTTTCTAAAATTATCAGCACCAGCAGAACAAAGGCACTCTTCAGATGGTATGAATAGAGGCTTGGTGGGTTTGGTTATCACTTTGTTTTTATCATAGCCCTAGACAGGAGGATCCCAGGAGTGCAACATGGGACCCTTGCTCATCAGACCGCTGGAGCCCTGGCTTTGACCATTATGTCCTCAACATCTGGCTTCTTGTTATCCCTCAGTCCTAGGCTCATCTTACCTTGACCTCACTGGGTCATCCTGACTCCCTCTGGACTCAGCTTTTCCTTGGCTGCCTGCCCTGCCTACTGAGCTCCTCTGTCATCAGCCAACATCTCATAGAGTCCCACTCATCATCAGCATCTTCTTATGCACACCATATTTTGGTGGAACTGATTATTTAAATCACCGGTGTGTGCCTGTTTCCAGGGAAATGATACCTAAGTCTTAAGAAAATGACACCTAGGTTATTCCCCAGGTTATCTGCCATTCTGCTATTTCAGAGCTCAATGCCATGGCACCTGCCTAGTATGCAAAAGTCCTGGGTTCCAACCCCAGCAGAGCAAAACAAAATTCTTCCTGGGTACACACCCACTAATGGCACTGCTGTGACATAGGGCACATCCATGTCAGCTGCTCCAGATGATGCCAAGTCTGTTTCTAAAACCAAACCACTTGAAACTCTCATCAGTAGTTCTAAGACTGCTTATTACTCCTCACCCTTGCCATCACTGGGCAGTACCAGACTGACTCCTAAGTCCAATTTCTGATGAGGTATCGGATGCTGTTTGCACGGGCTGGGTAATTTAACAAGTACTAGAAGCATATTTAGCTCATGGTTCTGTAGGCTGGGAGCCCCAGGTGAAGGAGCCTCACCTGGGGAGGGCTTTCTTGCTAGTTGGGACTCTACACAGTCCTGGGGTGGCTGAAGGCATCCATGATAAGAGGTAAGCATAGAGCAAACCGGCTACTGGCACAGACCCACACTTGGGATCCCCCCACCCCATTGTGTAGAGGAACAGGAGCTTTGTCTGCTCAGGTCCCTTTGCACAATCCAGGTTTTTTCCCACTCCCAGTCCTTTAGGAGGACTGCCATGTGACTTTGGCCTCATGGTGGCTTCTCTGAGACCTCATATATCATCCCTTATGGTGTTCTATTGACATTGAAGAAAGTAGCATGTTAGTGATTTTCTCCTAGCCTGCAGAGACAATAGATGGACTAAGATTCTTTTTTTTTTTTTTTTTTTTTTGCGGCACCAGGGATTGAACTCACAACCTCACACCTGCCAGGGCAGGCGCTTAAGCCACTGAGCCAAACTCCTGGCCCTGGTTTTTTGAGGCAGGGTCGCACTGTGTAGCTCAGGCCGGCCTTGAGCTAGCGTTGTAGCCCAAGCCGGCCTTGAACTCACAACGCTCCTCCTACCTCAGCCTCCCGAGTGCTGGGATTAAAGGCGTGCGCCACCACCCCCGGCTACTGGACTAAGATTCTTTCCAGCTCTAAATTTTTATGATTCCATGCAAGTCACTTCAGACTGTGCCAGCTGTAACTTTCCTTCCTGCTACTAACATACATTTGAACTTTGTGTTGTTTGAAATGCATGTTCTTCTGGAGACAGTACACACACCACCAACCACTTGACTTTTGGACTTATGATCCCTGTCCAAATTGTAACCCTCCCGGTCACTGGATTTCCATAGACGTTATAATAATGTTACTCGTAGGTGTCACCATAAGTGTTCATTATGTGCTGTTGTGCACAGTGCCTCATATGCATTTAATCTTCATAGTAATCTCACAAGAGCTGCTTTGAGAGCAGACCTTTAGATCTGTTTATTAACATTTGGATAAAAGACCTTAAAACAGGAACACTAAATCTGTCGGGAGGTAGAATAGATAGAATTCTTGAAGACAATTCTGTAGGCAAAGACTTGATAAATAAAACCTCAGTTGCACAGGAGCTATCACAGAGAATCAACAACTGGGATCTCATCTGATTTAAAAAACTTTTCAACACAAAAGAAACCACCAAGAGAGTGAAGAAGACCCACAGTGTGGGAAAAGTTTTGCCAGTTCTTCCTCAGACAAAAGACTAATATATAAAATACATAAAGAGCTCAGAAAAATCAGATTCCCAGATTTAAAGGCCCAATCCAAAATTTGGCATCTGAATTGAGTAGATACTTCTCAGATGAAGAAATAGAAATAGAAAATAGCCGGGCGTGGTGGCGCACGCCTTTAATCCCAGCACTCGGGAGGCTGAGGTAGGCGGAGCGTTGTGAGTTCGAGGCCGGCTTGGGCTACAACGCGAGCGCAAGGCCGGCCTGAGCTACATAGTGCGACCCTGCCTTAAAAAAACCAGGGCCAGAAGTTTGGCTCAGTGCCTTAAGCGCCTGCGCTGGCAGGCGCAAGGCTGTGGGTTCAATCCCCGGTGCAAAAAAAAAAAAAAAAAAAAAAAAAAAAAAAAAGAAATAGAAAATAAATATATGAAAAATGTTCAACATCACTTATAGAGAAAACTTTCCCATCCTCATTGCATTCCAGGAAGGTTTATAATTGTAATCCCAAGGAGAAGTTACTGGAATTCCAGTGAGTTAATTCCAATCTACTACTTCCCATGCAACCCACAGTGAGAAGAAAGATATTAAGACATATATACAGTTGTGGGGAGCCAGGGATCCTAAGTGCAGCCAGGATGGTGGTTCACTGGAACAAAGACCACCCAAAACCCAACCAATTTATTAATTCTCCATGAGGGGAGTGGTTCAGGGTTGAGTGACAATGAAGGTGGCAGGAATTATGTGACTGCCATGACTACCATGAGCTGGGCTAGGTAGGAGATCTGAGATCACCTCTGCGAAAAGCAGAGGGCAAGAAATGCAGAGACAGCGATCTGCATAACAGCTGAGGTAGTAGCTAATAATTTGGGGTTGGTACTTCAGTTCTGATGTACAATCCTTTTTGCCCTGGGAAGTCACAACCTCTTCCTCGAGGCTCGGTCCCAGCCTACAGCGTGGAGCACAGCTCTCCATTCCACCCAGTTCAACCAAGTATTTGGGGAGTCCCTGGGTGAGGTAACACTGACCTGTCCTTTGCTTCAGAGATTACACATCAGCTACTCAGCCAGCCTAATTTACATTGCTTAAAGCCAATTAAAGAGACAAAGAAATAACCTAGCCAGTTCTGTGCATATAAATACATAGAGATAGGGCCAAGTTTATCCGAAATGGAGACAGTTGCTCTTCTTTCCAAGGAGAGTCATCTTTGTGGTTCCCCACAATCACTGGTCATTCAAGAGGTGCAAACTAAAACAATGCTGAGATTCCAGCTCACCCCAGAAAGAATGGCTACCATTAAGAAATCAACCACTAACAGATGCTGTGTGGGACTGTGGGGGAAAAGGAACTCTTCCCCACTGTTGGTGGGAGTGCAGACTGGTGCAAGCACTGTGGAAATCAGTGTAGAGATTCCTCAGGAAATAAAACTAGAGGTTTCATTTGACCCAGCCATTCCCCTTCTTGGTATCTTCCCAAAAGAAAAGCATCATACCATGGTGATATGTGCACACCCATGTTTAAAGCAGCGCAGTTTGTAATAGCCAAATCTTGGCACCTGTCCAAATTTCAATTAACTGATGAATGGATAAAAAAGACTGGTCTCAAATTTGGTATCCCCCTGGCTCAACATCCCAGAGTGCTAGGATTACAGGCATGACACCACTTGGGAATGTTATCTTCTCTTTACAGAAAAGGAAAAAGATGCAGATAAAGAAACAGAGAATCCCAGTACTCGGGAGGCTGAGGTAGGAGGAGCATTTTGAGTTTGAGGCCCGCTTGGGATACAACGCAAGTGCAAGGCTGGCCTGAGCTACACAGTGTTGATATAGGAAAAATGATCCCAGACCTCCAAATGATATGGGGGAAGGAAACTCTCAACCTACTATACGTCCGGCGCAAGTTCATGTTCTCTAAAAATTGAAGAATGAATTTTAGGAACGACAGAGGGTAAGAGCAAGATATATTTATTGAGGGAAAGAAAGCTTCTGTCTGAGGGACAGAAGGGGGCCCAAGCGGGTTGCAAAAGACTCTGTCATTTTTAGGGACTTTTATACAGTAAAACCATGAGGTTAGACAGGTCCAAGGCGGGGAAAATGGGAATCTGCAAGGTGGGCATAAGGTGGGACATAACTACAGTTAACCAATAAGATTAATTGCTCAGGTAAAATTGATTAAATCAAGGACAAATGAGGAAAGGAGTCATGTAGTAAGCGAGGGATGTTTAATGATAATGACTCTTCCTGTAAAAGGGTGGGATGCTGATTCCTGACTTCCTCAGGGTGATATAGAACTATTTAGAATATCAATCTTTAGGATCTGCCTTTTGTTTTGATATCTGACCCACAGCAGGAGGTGTCTGTCTCCTCAGAGGTTACAAGGTATCTGAACTTCTGTACTGGTTCCTTTGAGGGCCCAGCCCTGTCTGACTGCCTATAATATTTTTGTCTAACTCACTTTTCCTGTAACAGTGTGACCCTGCCTCAAAACACCAGGGCCAGGAGTTTGGCTCAGTGACTTAAGCGCCTGTCTGACAGGTGCGAGGTTGTGAGTTCAATCCCCGGTGCTGCAAAAAAAAAAAAAAAAAAAAAAAAAAAAAAAAAAAAAAAAAAAAAAAAAAAAAAAAAAAAAAAAGAAAGAAAGAAAGAAAAAAAGCGTGTATTAGCCATGTGTGCATTTCTTAAAACTTTGTACTATGCACACAGTTCTGCATCTTGCTTATTTCACTTACTAACTTGACCATCTTTCTATATTGACATATATAAAATTACCTCATTGCTTTAAATAGTTGTGCAATAGTCAATCATATAAATCAGTGGATCAATAAATGTCTTGATTATTTCCAAAAATGTGTATTTAAAAGCTATGTTTCTGCTGAGCATGGTGGTGCATGCCTACAATCTCAGCACAGGGGAAGCTGAGGTGGGAGATCACAGTGAGTTCAAGGCCAGCCTGGGCTACATAGAGTGTGAGTCCAGCCTAAACTGCATAGAGTTACCCTGTCTCAAAAAACAAAAACAAAAACAAAGCAAAACAAAAAAAA
>RJWM01029995.1:0-23865 GCA_004363535.1 Dasyprocta punctata | reverse complement strand
CAATTGAAACTAAGAAAACAATACAAAGAATCAATGAATCGAAGAGTTGGTTCTTTGAAAGAGTAAATAAAATTGATAAACCCCTAGCCAACCTTATCAAGAAGAGGAAAGAAAAAACTCAGATTCATGCAATAAGAAATGAAAAGGGTGAAATCACTACAGACCCTGTGGAAATACAGAAGATCATCAACACCTACTTAGAAAACCTTTACTCACATAGATTTGATAACACAGAAGAAATGGACAGATTCCTAGAAACCTAAGAACTACCAAAGATGAATCAAGAAGATGTAAAGCTGCTGAATAACCCAATTTCAGCTAATGAAATTGAAAATGTAATTAAGACCCTACCAACAAAGAAAAGCCTGGGCCCTGATGGATTCACTGCTGAATTCTATAAGAAATTTAGGGAAGACGTAATGCCAATGCTCCTCAAACTCTTCAATGAAATCGAAAGGGGAGGAAGTCTCCCTAACTCATTCCTGGAAACAAGTATTATGCTAATACCAAAACCAGAGAAAGACCCAACCAAAAAAGAAAATTACAGGCCAATCTCCCTAAGGAACATAGATGCAAAAATCCTCAATAAAATACTGGCAAATAGAATACAGCAAGTTATCAGAAAGATTATACACCACGATCAGGTGGGATTCATCCCAGGAATGCAGGGATGGTTCAACATTCAGAAATCAATACATGTAATACACCATATCAACAGGGCCAAGGACAAGAACCACATGATCATCTCAATAGATGCAGAAAAAGCTTTCGACAAAATCCAACACCCATTCATGATCAAAACCCTACAGAAAATCGGAATAGATGGTCTCTACCTCAACCTGATAAAAGCCATGTATCATAAACCAACAGCCAACATCTTACTAAATGGAGAAAAACTGAAAACTTTCAACCTAAAATCAGGAACAAGACAAGGATGTCCATTATCACCACTCCTATTCAATATAGTTCTGGAAATATTAGCCAGAGCAATTAGACAAGAGGAAGAAATAAAGGGAATAAGGATAGGAAAGGAAGAAGTGAAATTATCATTATTTGCAGGCGATATGATACTCTACATAGAAGACCCCCAAAAATCCATTAGAAGACTTCTAGAAGTAACAAGCAAATTTAGTAATGTAGCTGGATACAAGGTGAACACTCAAAAATCAATAGCATTCCTGTACACAAACAACAAAGTCACTGGCAGAGAAATAAGGGAAACCACACCCTTCACTGTAACATCCAAAAAAATGAAATACTTAGGAATCAATCTAACAAACGAAGTAAAAGATCTATACACTGAAAATTACATTACTCTAAAGAAGGAAATCGAAGAAGATTTCAAAAAATGGAAAGATATTCCCTGTTCATGGATAGGAAGAACAAACATCATGAAAATGGCCATTCTCCCAAAATTGTTATACACATTTAATGCAATCCCAATCAAAATACCACTTGCCTACCTCACAGAGCTAGAGAAAGCATTCCTGAAATTCATCTGGAACCAGAAAAGACCTAGAATAGCAAAGGCAATTCTGGGTAACAAAGGTAAGGCAGGCGGCATCACAATCCCTGACTTAAAGCTATACTACAAAGCTACTGTGATAAAATCAGCATGGTACTGGAATCAAAACAGACCTGAAGATCAATGGAATAGATTAGAAGATACAGCCACAACTACAAACACACTTAGCCACCTCATCTTTGACAAAGGGGCCAAACATGTACATTGGAAGATAGACAGCCTCTTTAACAAATGGTGCTGGAAAAACTGGCTTTCTATATGCTGTAAACTAAAACTAGATCCATGCCTATCACCATGCACTAAAATAAAGTCAAAATGGATCAAAGATCTGAATATAAAGACAGAGACACTAAACTTACTAGAAGACAAAGTAGGTAAAAATCTTGATGACATAGGAGTAGGCAGAGAGTTCATGAACAAAAATCAGATTGCACGGGAAACACTTCCCAGAATCAACACCTGGGATCTCATCCTACTAAAAAGTTTTTGCATGTCAAAGAAATCTCCAACAGAGTGAAAAGAAAACCCACGAACTGGGAAAATATCTTCGCCAATTGTCCATCAGACAAAGGACTTCTATCTAAAACATATAAAGAATTAAAAGAAATCAGGCCCCTAAAATTCAAGGACCCAATCCAAAAGTGGGCATCTGAGATGAATACACACTTCTCAGAGAAAGAAATACAAATGGCAAATAAATATATGAAAAAATGTTCAACATCAATGGTCATTTGGGAAATGCAAATTAAAACAACACTGAGATTCCATCTCACTCCAGAAAGAATGGCCAAGATTAAAAAATCAACCAACAATAAATACTGGAGGGGCTGTGGGGAAAAAGGAACTCTTCTCCACTGTTGGTGGGAGTGTAGACTGGTGTAACCACTGTGGAAGTCAGAAGCTAGGATTAGAGATCCCTTTCAACCCAGCTATCCCTCTTCTGGGCATTTTCCCAGAAGAACTGAAAACATCATACCACAGTGATATTTGTGCACCCATGTTTATAGCAACCCAATTGGTAATAGCCCGATTTTGGAAACAACCCAAGTGCCCATCAATCAAAGAATGGATAAAAAAGATGTGGTATTTTTATACAATGGAATACCACTCAGCTATTAAGAAAGATTGCATTGAGACTTTTGTAAGTAAATGGTCACGACTTGAGACCATACTCATAAGTGAGATAAATCAAACCCACATGTCTAAATACCGTATTGTCTCCCTAGTGTAAAAAACAGAAAAGTATATATGATCCAGAATCTATAATAAATACTCCGTGGGGGTGAAAACAGCTCAAGGAGCAGAAGTGACTGGGAAGGGAAAGGGCGGAAAGAGAAAAGGGAAGAGGAAGGGATATCGACCTGTGTATATGTATATGTAAGAAAACTAGAATGAACACGCTGCTGAATGTATTCGTTATTGAGAAAGAACAATTAATACTCATATGATTGGATCAGTTTTGCATGTCTATATCTGTTAATGTAAGTAACCATTTTGGGGATAATGATACGCAATGTTGCAACCATTGTCAAGTTTCTATCATCCAGTTTTGTAAACCTGCAATGTTACTGTTGTGTATTTATTCTAGTCGTTTGTTTGTCTCTTTTGCTTGTTGTCTTTGTTGTATATGTCTTTTTTTTTCTTGGCTTAAATAAAAAAAAATAAAAGATGCCTTCTTATGCTTGTGGGTTGCTCTCATAAGAAAATCCTGAGCCAGGATGAAATTGCCACAAGGGTTTGGGAACTCTCCCACTATTTTTGGGAGGCTCTAGCAACAAATTTGGCCACTGCACAACAGCCCTTTTCTCTGTCCCTTCCAGCTTCACAATTCTGTCATAGTCCCCTGGGCTCTGAGATTGGGTCATCAACCACCTGCTTCTGATTGTGAAACTCCATCCTGGGGCAACCCCCCACTTGCATAAAACAGATTCCCATGCCACCTGAGACATGGCTAGAAATTCAACCACACATCCAGAGGTTTCAAAACTGCAAAATGTTTATAGACTGTCAAAATGCTGAAATACACCTGTTATGGATTAAAAATTGGTGATCAGTTTAACATCAGCTGAATTAAATCAGCATGGTGCTGAAGGTAGATCGCCTGCTTGAGGAAAGTTGCCAGCATAAATAGAGGCATGGAGAAGAAGAGCGGGGCATTGTGGGTTTTCCTAAGTGTTGCTGTTTCGAGCTCTTGGTTCTCCTGGAGGAGCTTGTCATGGCTAGCTTCCCCAATATGGATTTGGCCATTATCATTGGAGGAGCTTGGGGCCTTGTCAGTGAGAGTGGCTGTGGTTCACTGTGGGGGAGCTCTGCTCCTCACATTGAGCATCACTTCCTGGTTCTGGAGGGGAAGATGTTTGCTGTTTAATCTCCAGGAGAAGCTTGTCATGCTGGTTTCCTGGCATGTACTCGACTGTTCTTAGCATTGGAGGAGCTCGGCACTTCATTGTCACGGAGGATGGCTGTGGTGCTTCTCAGGGCACCCCTGGTCCTTATTTTGAGTGTGACTTCTTGGCTCCAGTATAGAGCTCTCAATCTAATGTCACAGCTCCTTCACCCCGCTGGCATAGACTTTCTAGCTTCCACCACTGACCTTTGGGCCTTCCCAGCACAGAGCTGTAAAACAGACTTACATGAGTCCTTGTCGTGGGTGCTAGACCTCCAGCTGGAGTCGTGGGAGGCATTGTCATGGCTCTGGGTCTTCAGCTGGACTCATGCAGGACACTGTGTGGGATCCAGGCCCTTGGCTAAATATTCTGGGTCTTTAGTGTTGTGGGCAGATTTCCTGCACTTTCTTGTGTTTAACTCTGGGTGACCATCATAAAGCAGTATTATAAATTCTGTGTCCTGTATGTAATTGTTCTCCCTGTAACCCCTGACTACAACACCTCTTCTGCCTGTAAAGTCAGTTCAAGATCTTTGAACTGCCAAGTTGCTGCCATGACTGCCCTCCATATACATTGCCTCAGTCTTCTGCCACTCACAGCCTGCTGGTGCACCTGCCTGGACCTTAAGAATACCTTCTTCTACCTTTGGTTGACTCCTGTCAGCCAGCTCCTCTTTGCCTTTAAATGGTAAGACCCCAGTTCTGAACTCATAGTTTAGCTGACCTGGATTCAACTTCCCAGAGGTTCAAAACTTGTTTTCTCTCTGGAGAAGCCCTCATAGCGGGCCTCACTAGTTTCTCAGCACAAAATATCACTGCCACTCCTGACTAATGATATCCAAACTGCCTGCTGGAGAGGCGCAAAAGCTCTGCTACAGTATCTGGCAGAAATTGATTACAAGAAAAAAACTACACAAATTTCTTGGAACTGCTGTCTTCTATGAAATCTGGATCCTTGAGTTCACAAAAACAGTGATGCTTTGTATCCAGTTACTAAGGGCTGCCCCTTCCATTTGCCTTCATGCTCTGATAGTCGCTGTCCTTCTGATCAAGAAAACTGAAATTCCACCTCAGGTTGAGACCTAACTGTTAGGTACCACATGCCGTATTGGACCTCCTGAATAACTGAGGAACACTCAATCCTGCCGTGTACGTGCTCACCACGCTGGGCCCACCAGACCATGACTGCCTGGCACTGACTGATAAAGTGTTCTTGAGCTGACCAGACTTTAAAGTGACCCCCCTGCCAGATGCTGAGTATACCATTTACAGATGGTAGTATTTCTGTTAGGAGTGGAGTATGGCATGCTAGATATGCTGTGACCACCTTGGACAAAGCTATTTTGGTCAAAACTCTCCTGCTACTGCTTCCTGCTGCTGTTTGGAAGCCTGCCACCAAATCAAAATAATTTGTTCCAGAGGCCTAAGCCTTCTCTACAGAGCTGACTGACTGAAACATCAACCCCAGCCAGAAAATGTTTACCCAGTAATCCTGGATGATCAGAGCCAGACCTGCCCCAACCATTTGTTCTGGGAGCTCAAGCCACAGTGCTGGCACCCATGCGTCTGCAGCCAGCTCAGGCCTCAGGATCTGTGTCACTGACCATATTTGTAGACTCTCTCCATTTAAAGATATACAGATAGATTACACAGAAATAAAGCCTTATAGGGATTACGAATATGTTTGTGTTTGCCTGCGCCTACTCAGGCTGGACCAAGACATTCCCTACCTGAACTGAAAAAACAACAGGAGTTTATAGAGTCCTATTACCAGCTATACCTGTAGCTACTCCTGCACACACATATAACCCAGGTGCATGTTAACTACTGCTACAAGTTTCAGAAATCCAGCCTTGGATCTGCTAGAAAATTTACTTGCACCAGACAGCTCACTCTGAAGAGATGACGTACTCAAAGACCTGCTCTTGTCACTGTGAGTGCTGACCGGTCCATGCACAGCTGAAGCCCGAGGACACCATTCACAAGACTGCTCCATACCTCAATTCATTATTCCCCCTTGGCTTTCCGGGTTGCTTACCACAGTTCTTGCTTCCCCACCCACCTGTTAGCTGTGTTTTTTGCTTTAAACTCTGTGAATGATTGCCCCAAGAAATAGCATAATCAAACACTTGACCAAGATTTGATGAGTGTCCAAGACACACAGAACACTCTCCTAGATCAGATTAACTCTCTCACTACCTTGCCAGAGTAATGTTGTGGAACAGACAGGCCTAAATTATGTCTCTTCCTAAAAGCAACTTAGGTAAAAACTATAAGACAATCTTGGGAACCTTGGTGTAGTGGATTGATAATTGGTGATCAACTTGTAATACCAGCTGAACTGAATCAGCATGGTGAGCGTGGATGGCCCACCTGAAGATTGTTGCCAAAATAAAAAGGAGAACTGGAGGGAAGAGTTGAGTGTCGTTGGTTCTCCTGTATGCGGTTGGTTTTCCTGGAGGAGCTTGTCAAACTTCTTTCCTGATATGAACTTGACTGTTCTCATCATCAGAGGAGCTTGGGACATTGTCATTGCTGAGAATGACTGTTGTTCACTTTTGGAGAGCTCTGGTCCTTTGAGCATTGCTTCCTGGCTCCAGAGGGGAAGATTGTGTGCCATTCAATCTCCTGGAGAAGCTAATCATGCTGATTTCCTGATATGAGCTCTGCTGCTCACATGATTGGAGGAGCTTGGGACCTTGTTGTTGCTAAGGATGGCTGTAGTACTTTTTGGGGAGCCCTGGTCCTTATTTTGAACACTGCTTCCTGGCTCCAGTGCAGAACACTCAGCCTGCTGGGACAGATCCTTCATCCCACTGGCATAGACTTTCTGGCTTCCACCACTGACCTTCAGGCCTTCCCAGTGCAGATCATGAAACAGACTTGTATGAGGTACTATCGTAGGCGCTAGGCCTCCAGCTGGACTCATGGCGGGGCATTGTCATGGGCTCTAGGTCTTCATCTGGATACATGCAGGATGTTGCCATGGGATCCTGGCCCTCAGCTGGATTTTTTGGGGTCTTTAGTGTGTGGCAGATTTCCTACACTTCTTGTATTTAAGTCTTTGGGTGACATTTATAAAATAATGCCATAAATTATGTGTCCTGTACTAAATCATTCTCCTTATAATCCCTGACTACCACACTTGGCTAGGGTTCATCCTAGGATCACTGAGAACCCTAATATTACTGTTTCTATTTGGGCCTTCTCTAAGAAGATCACATGTAGTCTTTCCAGCAAAGATTTGCCAGGGGCTGACATTTTGAGGAACAATCAATTGCTACTGAGTGCCCATTTGATGTTAAATAAACCTGCCTTCAAATCCTGGGTGTCATTTTGGTGTTTCTGTTGTGGTTGCAAGTTGACAAAAGAGAGGAAGAGAATGAGTAAAAGTAAGTCAAAAGAAAAGTTAGAGATCTAAATTATGAAAGAAAGAGAAAAGAAAAAAAGAAGAAACCCCAGAAAACTAAAACAACCACACACAGAGAAAAAAACCAACTAACCAAAAGAAAAACAAAGCAGGACAAGATAGAACAGAGTTAAAAAACAACAACAACAACAAAAAAAATAGCAACAACAACCCCCCCACCAACCCATCTGAATACAAAAAGGAAAACTAATCAGATAGAGGAAGGTGGAAGTAGTAACATTCCTCTAGTGTCTACAGTTCTGTGGTAGGTCCGAGTTAGATCCCAGAAATGTGTACTCTAGCCATGACTGCAGGTGGAGTTGTGCTGGGTATCGATCTGATCTTGGCCTCTGGATTTGGGGATAGGTTCAGTCTTCTGTGACTGGAGCTCTCCCCGAGCTCTTTAGGAAAGTAGAAGTAAAAATAAAAATAAAAAGGGCAACCCTACCTGTTTGCTTCTATTCTGCATGTTCTTGTGCCCAATCACTTCACTGGTTCATCTAACTTACCAACTGTTAGCTTATATCATTACGGCTGCTATGGACTTTTCCAGGCAACTAGTTCCATCTGCCCATTATGTGCACCCATCCTGGGTCCTGCTGCGTTGCTGACATTCCTCCTGGCCCTCCAGGTCCCTGTAGATGGCGGGAGGAGTCACTGGCTGGCCCATTGAGGCCCTGTGAATTTTCACGTGGTTTTAGTTACCCATGATTAACTGTGGTCCAAAAATATTAAATGGAAAATTCCATAAATAAACAGTTCATAGGTTTTAAATAGCACACTATTTTAAGTCTTACCATCCTGATTTGTCCCACCTGGGATGTGACTCATCATTTTGCACAGTGCATCCATGGTGTATATGTTACTCACTCATCAGCCTTCCAGGTATCTGACTTTCATGGTATGTGGAGCTCATGTTCGGGTAATCCTTATTTTACTTAATAGTGGCCCAAAGCACAAGAATAGTGATGCTGGCTGTTTGGATATGCAAAAGTGAAGCCAAAAATGCTTCCTTTAGGTCGGAAGGTAAATATTCTTGACTTAATAAGAGAGGAATGTATGCTCTACAGTCAGAACAGATACTATTCATGAAATTGTAAAGAAGTTTGTGCTAGGTTTCTGTCGTACCGCAAACTACATGTTATGGCCATACTGCATGGTAAGTACTTAATTAAGATGAAAAAGGCATTAGAATTTATCCTAAGTATGGGGGCAGACAGAATATATAGGGTTTGGTCCTTTCTATGACTTCAGACATCCATTGGGGTATTGGAATGTGTGTGTCCAGGATAAAGGGACTACTACTTTATTTACTTCTTAGTTGATTTAATCCAACTTTAGCTAATCCAACTCCCTAAGAAACAAAAAAGGCTAACTTCAACTGCTTACTTACATTTATTTTGATATCTAACAAGTGTTTCAAATTATATCTAGAATGCCAAAATAGAATTCTTCCAATCTGTTTCTTCCTTGGCCCCTCACTTAGTTAATGGTTCCACCATCACCCTTGTTGTTCAAGTAAAGAACCCAGGACTCACTCGTGGCTTCTTTCTCTCCTCATCTCTTCCCTTGTTGGGGACCATGAATTGTAAATTGACCTAGAATGTCCTAGGCTCTCCTTGCCCTATTTTCCTCAGAGGCTGGTTTTGGAATGCAGAAATCATCTTCTTGGCCAATGCAATTTGCACCCAGGTGTGAGGATGGGCCTTATCTTGTTCCCTTTATGATGTTAAACTTGCCCGTTCCACCACAGCCTCTATGCTGTTCTAGGAGGAGCAGCCTACCTTTTCCCCTACGGATGATAAAGTGCTAGTTAGCTGGAGATTCGGAGCCTTTTGCTCCTAGAGAGCAACTGGTGGTCCTAGATCCCTGCTGTGCACCACTCTACTTTGTCTCTTGCTCTTTCTTTCCTTTCCTGCTGTGTGGCACAACCCAGGTAGGAGACTGGAACCCACTGCAGGGGTCTCCAATAACTGGCACTGTGGGAAAGGTTGCTAATATGCCCTCATCCTCAATAGTTACATACTTAGTTCTTTAACAAGTTGATTTAAAAGTGGTGTCAGAATGGACCACTTTTCTGTATATTTGCTGCTTCCATCCTTATGGGGGCATCATGGCAAATGTCTGTGATATGTGCATTATAGGAGAATGTAATGCCCGTGATAACTTTTTTTAGAAGTATTTTGATAGATGAATTATTTTAATTTTATGAGTTGTATCTTATTAAACAGTGTATGCTTAACAGGCAAATAAAATATTAATAAAATATTACAATTTTAATATGTAATGATTGTGTAGAATACACATTAACATTTTCAGTGTCAACTGTATACTTGCTTACAAAGCATAAAAAAAAACAGCAGAAATGAATTCCTATGTGAACTATAATGAAAATACAAATAAAACTCTACTACAGAAATAATCTTTGCTTCACGGCAGTTTTCACATATGATAACAGCATGTTTCTTACACCAGTACTGCTTATAGTGACAGCACATGTGCTTTTTGTTTCCTGTGTGGGAGGCCATACTTGTTAACACTTCCTCTTGTGTCAGGAAGTTTTTATTATATTATACAATGTGCACTCAGCAGGAAAATAAAATGTGAATAAAATATCAAATATGTAATGAGCATTTAGAATGCATGTCAACATTTTCAACATCAACTGTATATTTGCTTAAAAGAAGAATAGCAGAAATAAATTCCAATGTGAACTACAATGAAAATACAAATAGAAGTTTACACAGAAATAACCTTTACTTCAATTCTCACATCCAAGGCGGTCTCCACACATGAAAACTGCATGTTCCATACACAATATATTGCATGTTCCATACAGAATACACAAGTACATATGGAACACAGAGTTATATACATGTAGTGTGTATGTTTTATTTTCCTGTCCTTTTTTTTAGGGCACAGTTGACATCTTTTTAGATTCTCTATTGTCCTAGTAAGTTTTTCTGATATCACATCTGCTGATTTACCTGTCAGCTCTCCAATCTGCTCCACAGTTTTTTCTCATAGTTCTTTGGACAGAAGTATTTTTGTTCTTCCTCCGTTGTAAGTGATCTTTTATCAGTTCCAGTCCCAATTCTCCAAGAAAAATTCTCTGTGATATTTTGCCCTTACTTTTTGTTAACTTTTATGTCAGACATGTGTTGGATTGAATAAAACAATCATTGGCCTACACTTTGTGTTTTGAGTGACATCATAGTTGATGCATAACTCATCAACATCTACTCTGCCTTTGGCTCTGCTGTGAAAAGTTACCATCTCGGGCTTTGTGTCAAGGCATCTCTCAGGTTTGCCATTATGGTGCAATGCTGACATCAGCAGTACCACTTTGTTTCTCTTTGCTACATAGGAGGCCAATTTTATGTCTTTCTGAAATCTGAGGAATATACTATACAATACTCTATTGTGAACTTCCAATGTTTCACTGGGAATTTCTGTTTTGTTCGTTCATATGGCTCCTACGCTGGTTAACTGGTGGTCTACTGGAAATGTGACATCAGTGGGTAACTGGCAAATCAATTACAGAATGTCACATTTTAATTATTTTGGGGGATAGTAGCAGCAAGTTTGTTACAACATTATTCAGTTTATTACTGCATGAATAAAGACTTGGTGATTGAGTTCCAGGATAAATTTCTAAACTGAAAGTTTAATATGTCTTTACACCTGCCAGGGCATATATTTCTATATTGTATTTGAAGGCTTATTTGGAAAATACTTCCTAAAGCTCCAGTGACCATGAAATGCTGCAAGCTGTTTATCAAGAGTCATATATTGGTGATGTTATATAAATTCTTGGCAGTTTGACTCAAAGCTCTCAAACGATGAGCGCATAGTAGCCAGATTTATCATTCATTTTCTTTCTTGGCAGGTGGTTTTCTCAAACCACAGGCTGTTTTGAAGGAAACCAAGTCTTAGCATCATTGTTATTCTACAAAATTCAAGCCGACATCCATCCTTTTCCCATAAGTCTTTTACATTCCTGTGATTACCATGAGAAAGCCTAGCTAAGTACAGTAATCATAGAATCCTAGGAAAGGGTCCCCCCACTACAATGTAGTTCTGGCTGGCCTTAAACTCACTTGTAGCCCAGGGTGGTCTTGGACTTCTGGTGATCCTCCTACCTCCAACTCTCAAGTGCTGGAACTACAGGTGTGTACCACTATACCTGGCTCAGTTCAGATAGTGAAGTGTCATAATAAGCATATTTTCAAGAATGACTGTTGGTGCAAACATCTGTTCTTTTTTTTTTTTTTTTTTTTTTGTGGTACAGGGGATCAAACTCACAATCTTGCGTCTGCCAAACAGGCGCTTAAGCCACTGAGCCAAACTCCCAGAACTTGTTGGTGCATACAGAATGTTTTACTTGCATTTTATTATTTGTGTATTTCACAACATCTTGTGGCGTATCGTCTATTACAGTTTCCAACAGTGAAGCGCAGTGCTGGCATTCTGTCCAATTGGCTTCAGCCCTTCCAAGAACTTAATGACATTTCTGACCTACTTTTAACATGATTTTGTGGCATTTTGACTAGTCAAATATTTATTTACATTACTGTTTTCTTCCTCATCTGAATCAAGATCTTCATTCTGTACTTCTCTATCTGTCATATCTTGCTAACTTCTTTGGCTCATATGATCCAAGTCATGTAAAAATGCTGACTTACTCTCAGCTTCTTCTGAAAGTTGTAAAATCAGATTTTCATGCAATAGTGTATTGAATCGGGCTAATTCTACAAGAAAAATCAAAAGAAAACATTTAACAATAAAATTATAAATGTACAGAAGTGTAACATGGTGCATATGAGGGATAAAACTCACCCATTTACACTTTGACACATACGTATACACTTTGCCATTCATCATACCAAGTGGGTGATCACAATGTTCGTTTTGGTATTCCCCCAGGGCAGCTACTGAGACATAGCTGGCTACCATTATGCTAAAGTATATATTTTCATTGGAAAGTGAAAATTTTAAGAGGTGTATTTAACCCACCCCTACCCTATGATGCTCCTTTGGTTTCACCAGGTCCTATCATGTTACTTTGGATGTGCCAGCACAGCCCTCTAACTAGGCTTACTGTTGTTGCTCAATTCTCTACATAATCTAGAGCAGTCTTCAAAAGTATGAATCTGATGGTGTTCTTTCCCTGCTACCCGCCATGCCTTTCCATCATACCTTAGGTACAATTCAGTGATAGCCAAGAGGACCATGCTCAGGGCTGTGCTTCCCTCCTGCTCTCACATACATCACTTTACCAGTTTTCTCTATTGTAGCCACATCTCACTTTTTGTTCCATGATGCTTGTATTCCCTCCCTGCCCATCCCCATGCTCTTTATTCTTCAAATTATTTTACTTCATTGTGCTAATAGTACTTAACAAGAGATCCGCTCCCTTAACGAAGCTTAAGTGTTCAACACATATTATTGACAACAGATACTGTGTTGTATAGTAGATATGCAGAGTTTTTTCATCATTTCTGTCCTAGGCCATCTTGAACTACATAGTGAGACTGTGTCTCAAAAAACAAAACAAAAGCATAAATAAAATACATGATCATTAGGTCTAATAGTACCTTAGTTTATGAACAACTTTTTCCACAATTCTGGTCACAAACCAAGTTGAATGAGAAGCAAATCAAATTCAATGGCTAGATTCAATGTTGACCTTATGGGAAAATTTGATTTGGTGCAGGTAGTATATAACTCAATTTGCAAGAGTTACCTAAAATACTCAATTTCATAGACTCAAAGACAGAATGGCAGTTGCCATAGATAAAGGTAGAAGGAAAGGATTATGGTTTGTGTCTAGATGTTCCTCCAAAGCCTCATGCATTTATAGGGTTTTTTCAAAGGTGACTAAATCTCGAGTGTGTGATTGATTCACAGTGCAGTGCTGCGATTTGGAGTGGGTGATTGCTGATCAGTTCACTGATTGGATTTGCATTGCCCTAATCCCAGTAGGCTGGACAAAATATAAGGAACAAGAAGAGGTTTGTCTCCTTCTTCCCATTTCTTTTGCTGTCTTCTGCTACCATGAACTGTTCCCCTCTGCCATATGCCACCCTGCCTTGGAGCCAGCCAATTATGGACTTAAACCTCGCCCAACTGTGAGGTAAATAAATGTTTCCCCCTTTTAACTTTCGATGTTGGTTATTTTGTCTCAGCAAGGAAAGAAACATAACTAAGACAGAAATTAATCCTTTATTAGGTTTGTAGGTATTTTCTCTCATTCAATACTTGCCATTTCACTGGATTGCTTCTTTGATGTATAGAAACTTTTAATTCGAGATAGCCTCACTGATGCATTTACTTGTGCTCTTGGTATCATGTTCATGAATTTGTTGCTAAGACCAATGTTGTGAAGCTTCACTCATGTTTTCTTCTAAAAGTTTTATAGTTCCAGGTCGTGTGTTTACATATTAATTCATGTTGAGTTGGCATAACATATGTGTGGTCCAATTTCATTCTTTGGTATTGACTACCAGTTTTCCCAGTACCATTTGTTGAAGAGACTCTCCTTTCCTGGTTAGGTAATCTTGGCAGTCTTGTCAAAGGTTAGTTGACTGTGTATGTATAGATTTATTTCTAGGCCACTGTTTCATTGGTTTATATTTGTCCTTATGTCATTACAGTACTATACTGTTCTAATTCTTATCACTTTGCAATAAATTTGAAATGAGAAAGCGATGCCCTCAGCTTTGTTCATCTTTCCCAGGACCAATTTGAGTATTTGTGGTCTTTGTGGTTCCATATGAACTGCAGAATTGCTTTTTTCTATTTCTAAAGACATACCATTGGGTTTTTGATAGGGACTGCATTGAATCTGTAGCTTGCTCTAGTTAGTGCGGTTATTTTGATACATTAAGTTCCCAACCTAAGAACATTTGAGCTGTGAACTTTCACTGATATGCATGGACCTCATACTGTGAACATTCTTAGATGTGAACAAATGGTGGAAATAGTTCACATGTCATGGGCATTGTCACTGCGCTGCTGTGTGCTTACTGTAGTGTGGCTGCTCCGTCAGAGCCCAGGCTGTCTGGAAGCAGGGAAAAGCAGCAGTGATGGGAGCAGACTGATAGGAAGCCCAAAGCGATGTACGTTTGTGTCAAAGGTGTGTAGGACTCACTTCGTCAGATTCATGAGCAAATCTGACTTACAAACATTTTCCTGAAATGGGACTCGTTCTCAAATTGGGAATTTACAGTAATTGAAAATTTTCTAGTCCATCAACACAGAATTTATTTCCATTCATTTGTGTCTTTAATTTCTTTCATCAATATTTTATAGTTTTCAGGATATCTCTTTCATATATTCAGTAAAATCTATTCCTAAGTATGTCTTTTTTGATGTCATTGTAATTGGCCTTTCTCTTAATTATTTTTTAAATAGTTGATTGATCATGTATAGAAATGCAACTGGTTTTTGCGTGTTGATCTATTTTTACTCTGAAACTTCACTAATTTGTAAGTTCTAAAATTTATTTTAAATGGAATCCTAGAAGATCAGGGACAATATCTTTATGATTCGGAAGACTTTTACTATGTTTCCTTTCTTGCCTAATTGCTCTAACTAGGACTTCCAGGACTATATCTAATAGAGGTAATGAAGGTCAGTATCCCTGGCTTACTCTGACCTTGGCGGAAAAGCTTTTAGTTGAGTATGGTATTAGCTGTAAACTTTCATACATGGCCTTTATTATGTGGAGGTATCCTCTTTCTAGCCCTAGTTCATGATAGTTTTTTTTTTAATTATGAAAGAGTACTGAATAATGTCAAATGTTTTTCTCTGCATCTATTAAGACAATCATGTATTTTAAATTCATTATCTTGTTAATGTGGTGTATCATGTTAATTGATTTTCACATGTTGACTCATCCATGTACCTCAGGGGAAAATTCATTTGGTCATGGTGTGAGATACTTTTAATGTTTTGTTGAGTTTCATTTGCCAGTATTTTGTTGAGGATTTTTGTGTCTATATTTATCGGGACTACTTGCCTGTCGTTTCTTTTTCTTGTGACATTTTTGGCTTTTGTATCAGGATAATGTTGGCCTCATAAGATGAATTTGGAAGTATTCCTTCAATTATTGAAAGAGTTTGAGGAAGATTGGTGTTAATTCTTTAAATGTTTGGTAGAATTCGTAACAAAGCCATCTGGTTTGGGCTTTTGTTGTTGTTGGGAGGTTTTTGGTTGTGATTTCAATTTTCATGCTGGTTATAGTTCTTAGACTTTCTCTTTCTTCATGATTAAATCTTCATAGCTTTTATGTTTCTAGGAATTTATCTCTTTTAGTTTATACTGTTTCCTTGTCTATACTTGTTGCTAGTAGTCTGTTATAGTCCTTTTCAATTCTGTGGCATTAATTGTACTATCTACCCTTTCACGTCTAACTTTGTCTCATTTTTCCTAATTAGTTAGGTTAAGAGTTTGTCAATTTTTTTTTTAAACAACTCTCAGTTTTATTTATCTTTTTAAATTATTTTTCTGTTTTCTGTCATGTCTGATCTGATCTTTGTTATTGGCTGCTTTCTGCTAACACTGAGATTGGTTTTTGCTTTTTCTCCTAGCTCTTTGAGATGTAAAATTACAGTTTATTTGAAACCTTTCCTCTTTTTTGATGTAGACATTTTTTTGTAATAAGCTTTTTTTCTAGTACTTCTTTTGCTATATTCTGTCAGTTTTGGTATTTTTTTATTTCATTTGTCTTGAGGCATTTTCTAGTTTCCTTCTTGATTTCATTGCTGGTCCAATGACTAATTAATAGTGTTTTATTTAATTTTCACATATTTGTGAGTTTTCCAGTTTTCCTTCTGTTGTTGTTTTTGTTTTCTACATAAGAGGTGCTTGTCCAGAGGTTTTGTTTCCTCAATAGAGGTGCTTGGCATATATAATTTCAGTCTTCTTAAGTTTGTTAAGATCTGTTTTGTGACCTAACATGTGATCTATGAATGTGAGCTGGAGAAGAATCTATATGCTGCATCCTACTTCTGTTGGGTGAAATAGTCTCCATGTCTATTAGGCTTATTTGGTGTGCAGTGTTGTTCATGTCTAGTGTTGCTTTTAATTGATTTGTAGTCTCAGTGGTCTATCTATTGAAAATGAGGTATAGAAGTCTCCTACAACATATTATTGAACCTATTTCTCCCTTCAGTTCTATCAGCATTTGCTTTATATTTCTGTGTGTTCTCATGTGGGTGCAGATGTATTTACAATTCTCCTATTTTCCTGAAGAATTGATTCTTTTATCATTAAGTAATGGTCTTTATTTATTGTGACAATTTTTGATTTAAAGTACTGTGTTTGATAAATACATATAGTCACCTTTGCTCTTTTTTGCTTATAATTTGCATATAATATCATTTTAATCCCTCCACCTTCAGCTATGTGTGTCCTTTAATCTCAAGTGAATTTCTGTAGGTAGCAAGTAGTTAGACCTCGTAAATCCACTCAATCCCCATGTGTTTTGAATGGAATTTAATCTATTTAAGTTTAAGGTAAGTATTGATATAGATAGTTTTAGTATTGCCGTATTGGTATCTGTTTTCTTTTAGTTTTGTTGTTATTGGTCTTTAACCAGTTTCTGGACTTCTTACAAGGTGAGTGTTATGGTTTGTGTTTGGGTGTCCCCCCAAAACCTCATGCAGTCATGGAGGCAGCTGAGTCTAGTGTTTGTGACTGGCTCATTGTCTAGCACTGGGATTGGTGGTGTGAGTGCTGCACCTGCCCAGGGGCGGATAGCCAGCGTACAATATAAGGCAGGGAAGGAGGAGGCATGTTTTCCCCTTTTTGCCCTGTTGGGTCTTGTCTCTTGTAGCCACCATGAACAGTTGCTCCTTAGCCATGCCACCCTGCCTTGGAGCCAGCTGAGTATGGACTGAAACCTCCAAAAACTGTAAGCTAAATAAACCTTTCCTTCCTTCATTTTGGGCATCAAGTATTGTGTCTCAGTAACAAAGAAAAGTAACCAAGACAGGGAGCTTGTCTGCCAATTATTGCAAATTGGGGGAAGCATGATCCAGGATTTTCTACCCTACAGTATTGGTGATTTCATCCAGTAATCTTTTCTCTTTCTGTTCTACTGCTTAGGGCTTTTTACCCTGGCCTCGTTGCACGGTTATGTCTTCCAGGTCTTATTTTAAAATGAAAGCCGTGCATCTTCTGGCCACTGAGTCCTAAGGTCTCACTTACTGCATTTCCTTATTCTCCATAACCAGGTTCCTCAACTAAAGCCTAGTCAGGGTAATGAGGAGGGGCTTCTGCTTGCTCATCTCTGAGTTTCCAGAAGCTAGCATAGTACCTGCACAAGAAGATGCAAATAATATCTGTTGGCAGATGAAGATAGGCCACTGTCCTATCTGTGGAGCCACATAGTAGCCTGGGGTCCCATGTTGGTTGTGGTCAATGGGTGGCTGGGTCAGAGATGGAATCAGGAGTCCTTCTAGGAAGATGTGCTGGAAGAAAGATCATAGGTGTCTTAAGGCCAGAAGACCGGAGTTGAAATGCCAGTATCTTCACACGACAGCCAGCATTCAGTCACTATCATAACACCAGCAACATTTCCCCTGGTTTGTTGTCCTTGTTGTTGTTGTTGTTGTTGCTGGCTCACTTTGGCTCATAGTTCTGAGGCTGGGACGTCCAGAGGCTTAGCAGCTGCGTCTGGTGAGGGCATCACAACGTGGTGGAAGGTGGGAGGGGAAGCCTGCGTGTGCTGAGGAGATAGAACAAGGGGTAAGCCTTCCTCTTCCACAACTCAAACCTGCGGAGCACCTACTTTTCTGAGAATGGCACTGATCTCGTGTAATCATTCATTTTGTGTAATGTTGTGCTTGCTTTCTTGCTTTTTTTCTTTTTAACAAGAGGGGATCTTGCTTTGTTGCCAGTATGGTTCCAAATTCTTGGGCTCAAGCAATCCTTTTGCCTTGGCCTCCAAAGTAGCTGGGTGGTGGGTGGCCAGCTCTCTAATTACCTCTTAAAGGAGCAATCTCCCGACACTTCCACAAGGGTGAATTTCACCTTGAGTTTTGTAGGGGATAAACCATATTCAAACCAGAGCAGCTGATATTTTATCAGCTGTCCTGGAATTGCTCTTCGTTGATCACTGTATCTGTCTTAGTTACTTTTTGCTTGTTGCCGAGACAAAATACCTGATGCCCAAAACTAGGGAAGAAAAGGTTTATTCTTACAGTTTCTCAGGAGTTTCAGTCCACACTCAGTTGGCTCCAAGACAGCATGGCGTGGCGGGGCTGCCGTTCATGGTGGCCAGCCAAACAGCAAGGCACATTGACGAGAGAGAGAGAGAGCAGAAGCGAGCAAGAGGAAGACCCGCCTCCTTTACCCTGTATCTCAGCTCCACCCTGGGTGTGTGCAGCACTCACATCACCCATCCTGGCGCTAGATGACAAACCGATCACAAGCAAGTGCCAGACTCAGCCCCATAGAAAGTATGAGGACTTGGGGGGACATAGTATCACCCAATACAGTATCCATCATCCGTTCCTGGGTCATCTCACACCATTTTTAGTACATTGGTTGATCTCACCAAAGTGTGTATTGCCTGGTAGCCACCAGTTTAATGCATTGCCTTAGCTGTGTTTTGAAGAGCAGAATCTGCTTCAATAAGTTGTTTCAAAATGCTTTTAGTGCAATCACACAATCCCAAAGTGAATCTTCAAAATGTAGTCCTCTCCTTTTTATTAATTCAAAAAATGCCTCTCCTGAGCTTCCTGTAAAGGTGGTTCCTACCTAGGAATGTGTCCTCATGACCCTGTGCCCCACAGTCACCATGGGCATCAGTACTGCCAGGGGTCACGTAGACAGGAGTTCCCGTGTGGTGTGCAGTGTGGTTTGCTCACTGCTAAGCCACATTTACCTTTATGCTGAAGTTCAGTTTATTGTTAGCATCAGTAAAGCTGCTTTGAACCATTGTACTTTCCAGTTTCAAAGCTCAATGGAATTTACTGTGAGACGCACACAGCGGGTTGAGGCTCGGATGGCTGACGTTGGCTCATCCTCTGGAGGTAGTCCCTTTAGAATTTCTTCCAGCTCTCCCTGCTCACTAAGTGCAACACCTGGCATGCTCACTCGGGTGTCTCACGTGCTGGCGTTGGGTGTGCAGTGTGTTCACAGCTTGTGCTCGTTAGGAAGCTCACCTCCTGCCCAAGGGACTTCCCAGCAAAGTCCCAGCCTCCTGTTCCTTTGCCTGTGTTGTGATTCCTCACCTGCCTCAGGGACCATCCCAGTGTTCCCTGTTCCAGCCATATTCTGAAGGTCAGCCCTTTCTTCTTTCCCTTCCTCCCTCCTCCCCTCCCTCCCTTTCCTCCCCTTCCCTTCTGTCCCCTCCTCCCTTCCTCTTTCCATTTCCTCCCCTGCCTTTCTCCCCCTCCCTTCCTTCCATTCCTTGTTCTCTCCCTCCCCCTTCCTCCATCTGTTACTTTTTTGAGGAGGAATAGGAAAACAGGAATCAAACCTGGGGTCTCCCTCATGCCCCACAGGCACTCTACCACTGAACTGTATCCCCAACCCTTTTCAAACTTTATTGTGAGACAAGGCCTCACTGAGTTACCCAGCTGGCTTTGAACTTGTAGCCATCCTGCTTCAGCATCTTGTACAGCTGAGATAACAGGACTGGCACTGTGTCTGGCTAGGTACAGATTTCTGAAAGGCAGCTCCCTCGCCCATCTTTATGTGACCCGCCTTTGCTTCTACAAAGTTCTCCCTGAGCGTTGTTGCTCGGGTATTTTTCTCTCTGCATTTGAGGATCTCAAGGGCCCTTCTGTGAACAAGAAACATTCCTTTCAGAGCAGAGAAGGCAGTGAATTAGCTAACAAGATCCCACAGGGTATGTGTGAAGTTAGGGTTGAGATTAAGGGTGAGATGTCTACTCATGCAAGAGATTAGATTCTTTGAAAGCTACCAAGTCTTTGCTAGTGACAATGTCTCTGTCGCTAATGTTTTCTATTTTTCTCTCTCTGAAAAAGCTATACAGTTGCAACAAGTGATGTTTGATGCATCTGACATTTCTTCCATCACTGTTGTTTTTAAAGACAGAGATTTCTTTAAGACAGAGTGTCCCTGCTGGTCTAGGCACATCTTTGCCACTGGTCAGTGTCTCCCGCCAGTGCGGTGCCCTGTTGCAGTGATGAACCTGCATTCTTTTTTTTTGTGTGTGTGTGGCACCAGGTATTGAACTCACAACCTTGCACCTGCCAGGCAGGTGCTTAAGTCACTGAGCCAAACTCCTGGCCCAAAGAACAATTCTTCTGTTTTTTTTTTTTTTTTTTTGTACTGGGGATCGAACTCAGGACCTTGAAGGTACTTCTTGGATATTCTCAGAATGACCTGTCATGTCGCTTGTCCCCTAATTTTCAAAACATCATCCTTGCTGGTAGGAGAATGGCAAATTCTTCTGGATGCCTGGGAGACTGGCACTGGTCATCAAGGATATTTGATATCCTGTGGTAGTCCCAACCCTGTGGTATAACCAAGGATTAATGGCTAAAGAAGTATGGAATGAAAAAGGTGTGCTTGGGCCCAATTCTTTTCTGGTCTAGTAAGGAGGATAGGATACTTTCTGAGTCCAGTCATTCTTTTTTTTTTTTTTTTCCTGTGGCACCAGGGATCGAATTCACAACCTTGTGCCTGCCAGGCAGGTATGTAAGTCACTGAGCCAAACTCCTGGCCCAAAGAACAGTTCTTCCTTTTTTTTTTTTTTTTTTTTTTTTTTGGTACTGAGGATCAAACTCAGGGCCTTGCGCTTGCCAGGCAGGTGCTTATGCAACTGAGCTATATCCCCAGCCCCAATCATTCTTTAAAAAGTACTGAGTAGAGAACTTCTGGGAAGATGGCGGAGCAATAAGTAGCAGAGAAAATAGCCTCTCTGAGAGTCACCATCCAGACACTGGAATATAGCATCACGAGGAAGACAAGAAGGAAGGAAGTGGGTTCGCCAGACCCAGGAAGAATCTGAAGTGTGAACTGAAGCCCACAGAGAGAATAAAAAGAAAAATTTCAGTGAAGAAGAAGGCGGTGGCTGGTGGTGCCTTTGCCCCGAGATGGGACGCACTGTGGGAGAGCAGCTGTTCAAACTTGGGGTATGCGTCACGGTGATGGTGACGGCTGGTGACCCTGGAGGCCTCTGCAGAGAGACGTGGCAGTGGAGGGGAGCAGTATATGCAGAGGACTGCACTGGCTGGTGGTGAGTGCAGAGGACTCAGTCCTCCTGCAGGAGAAAGCAATTAGCCAGGAGCCATTTTGGAGTTGGTCCAGATAAGCCTGGAACCCAGAACTGCTGCTGGCTTCTTGTAGCAGCTCCTAGCTGGGAACAGACCTGTGGAAGTTGCTTGGACTGTGGTGAGCCCAATGAGTCTGGTCTCAGGGCAGGCCTGCTGAGGTTATCTACTCCCCCATAAAGCAACTGCTGGCTTGCTGGGATAGAGTGGCACAATTTGGGACTCTGTCTCCATAGGCTGTCTACTAGTGAAACCAGAGAGAATCCTGAAAGTGGACTATTTCTTTTTCTTTTGTTTTGTTTTGTTTCTCTTTCTCCTTCATTGTTTATATATGAATGTGAAAGTGCTTCCTAGCCTCTTTGTGGGTGTGGTTCTGTTATGTTCTTCTCTTTATCTCTTCCATCTCTTTTCCTTCAGTCTTCTGCACAAGTTTCCCCAAGTTGATGTGATCCCCCTTTGTCCTCCAACCTAATCTCTTTCTCTTCTTCCACTTCTCTACTTTCTCCTTAATCCATTTTAAATTCTAACCCCGAGGGCAAAATTGACACATTATGAACTTATGTATTACATATAATTACCAGGTTTGTTTTACATTTTGTTATATAATCACAAATCTAGTTCACGTGATTAAAAGTTGCAAATTAAGGGTTAGCTCAGTTTGTTGTTTTCTAGGCTGTTGATGCTATTGGTACCACTATATCCAAAATCAACATAATTGTTCTAAATAGTTGTTGGTCCTGATAATCCATGACTGAGATGAACTAAGGGCTCTGTGCCAAAGACCAGGAACTAGGCCAAACAAGCAGCAACTTCTCTTCTCCAACAAGCTGAAGAGGTAATATCTTCCAACAGATTCAAAACTCAAAAACCAGCTACACCTGGAAGATACCTAAGGGACCTAAATACTACCAATAAGGCAACCCAACATAGGCAACTTACAAACATCACCCCAGGAATTAAATTAAAAAGAGAGAGAAAATAAAATGAGAAGATACTTAAGCAAAATGCAGCCTTAGACATCCAGTTCATCAAAGGCAAATACAGGGAGCAGTGAAGTGGGACAGTCCAAAGGCCCCCAACCAGGTCTCTTTGAAGTGGAAACAGCAAAGCAATTGAACGAGGCTCTGGAAAAAATGAAATCAGAAATAATCTCTCAGATAACTACAGAGATCACCAAAGTATAAAACATACTTAGCAACATTAGAGCAGATACAGACAAAAAGTAGATGAGCTTAAGCAAATTATGGAAGCTCAGCATAGGAAAGAAATGGAATCCATAAAGCAGATTCAAGCAGATATCCAGGAGAATAAAACTCCATTGAAAATATTTGAAGCAGATTAGGCCAATGAGAGGACAGGATCTCAGATATTAAAGACAGGCTTGCAACAAGTGACCAGGAAAAGAAAAATTTCTCAAAAATAGCAAGGGACCAGGAGAAACCAATCCAGCAGCTGCTAGGTGAGATAAAGAAGAATAATTTAAGATTAATTGGAGTCAGTGAACAAGCAGGATATACCACAAATGACATCTAAAAATGTTCACAGATATTGTGACAGAAAACTTTCCTGGTAGAGAAAAAGAATTTGATATACAGATAAACAAGGCATATAGAACTCCAATTAGCAATTATCAAAAAAAAAATCTACAGCTGGACATAGCATAGTCAAGATTCCAGAAATTCAACACAAGAACAGAATTCTAAAAGCCGTGGGAGAAAAGAAACAAATCGCCTATAAAGGAAAGCCCATCAGAATTATAGGTGACTTGTCAGCACAAACTCTCAAGTCAAGGAGAGCTTGGAGTGAAGTACTCCAAGTTCTAAAGGAAAACAACTTTCAACCCGGATTGATGTACCCCACAAAATTATCTTTCAAAATTGATGGAGAAATAAGATACTTCCATGACAGAGAACATCTGAGGAAATTTATGACTGTCAAATCAGCACTCCAAAATGTTCTGAAGGACATTCTAAGATGAGTTAATAAGGATTCCATGAACCCCAATGGAAGGAATCCAACAGAGAAGGCAAACAATTAGAAGGAGAGGAAAAAAAGGGAGAGCCAACAACAGGAAAACAGCATGACAAGGATAAGTCAATACATAACAGTTATAACCATCAATGTTAATGGTCTTAATTCACCAGTTAAGAGACACAGACTGGCAGAATGGATGAAGAAGCAAGATCCAACAATATGCTGCATACAAGAAACATTTAATTCAAAAAGAAATTCATAGACTATCGGGGACCCGGCCTAGATCCCCAATCTTCCGAACGAGTGTACGGCGAGG
>RJWM01029994.1:0-23867 GCA_004363535.1 Dasyprocta punctata | reverse complement strand
CTTGTCACGCTGGGCTTCCTGACCTGTGCCCAACTGTTCTCCATCGTCGGAGGAGCGCGGGACCTCGTCGCCGTTGGGGATGGCTGTGGTGCTCTTCAGGGCAGCCCCGCTTCTTCTTTTGAGCGTGACTTCTCGGCTCCTACGTAGAACCCTCAACCCACTGCACAGCTCCTTCACCCTGCTGGCATAGACTTTCTAGCTCCACCGCTGACCTGTGGCCTTCCCAGCACAGAACCGTAAATAAACTGGCATGAGCCCTTATTGGGGGCTCTTAGATTCCCAGTTGGTACTGTGGGAGGCATTGTCATGCATTTGGGTCTCTAGTGGGACTCTTGCATGATATTGCTATGGGATCCAGGCCCTCGGCTATCCTGGGTCTTAGTGTTGTGGACAGATTCTCCTGCACTTTCTTGTGTATACTTTTGGGTGACTATTATAAAATAATATTACAAACACTGTGTCCTGTAGCAGTTGTTCTCCCTGTAACCCCTGACTACAACACCATCCCAACTGTTCTCTATCAATTAAGAATTTCCTTTATATTGAGGGAAAAAATGGAAATAGGAAGAGTGTCACATACCTTGGTAAACGTCGTTTTTTTGCTTTGTTTAAAGAAGCGTGCTTCTTTTCAATGATGCGCCTTAGGTGATCAATAGCATCACAACACTGCTGAACTGTACCTGTTTTTCAGAACCAAATAGATTCCAAAGAAAATATATAGCTGATTACCTCTAATGAAATAGTATCATAATTTTGTTGGCCTGATTTTCTACTTAAAAATGTAATTTTACTTAGCTTTAATATTGCCTCCTCCTTCAGAATATAAAATTTAAATATATTGCATGTCCAAAAGAAAATAACCCAAACTTAAGATTGCAGGATACAATGACACATGACTGTTCAACTATACACACACAGAGCAACACCACACCCAACTAGAACCTGCACCACCAGTGCTGTTGGGGGAAAAAACAGTCTTACACCACAGACTAAAGACAAGGGAGACACAGGCAACACAAAACCCCACCCCAGGCCAGAGCCTGTGCACCTCAATTCAAGGTATTCTTAAAAGGGTATAGGTTCCTTGACCTCCCTTTCTAGTGTAGGATAAACTATATTATAGTTTTAGAGTACAGCCATTATAAAAGGAGAACTAAACTAAGATGGTAAATGATTCATAGAGGTCTAGCATTATTTAGAGAAGGAAAAAGTATGAGTGGAGACCTATGTATCAAGAAAAAGGGTTTTGTTTTTCCTTTTAATGGTGCTGAGGATTGACTCCAGGGCCTGGCATATGGCAATGATTTTGGAAAGAGTAAAGTTTCACTTGTTTAGAAAATTCATCTATATGGGTAACTAAGATACAAAAATAAAATTTAGGCTAAGATAGAATAAAATTTTAGGCAATTTTGCCCATGGAGGAATATGAGCTTAAAGGATAACAGATCTCAGCCTATCTGTTTAAGAAACAGAAACCCAAGGTCTCAGTAAGTGAAAGAAAAGCCCTGCCATCCATGACTGTGTGGCCTAATCCCTCACTGACACTCTGCGCCTGTGTCCTGAATACAGCAAGCATAGGAACCAACAGAGATTTCTGAGAAGGTTAGCGCAAAAATTCTGAGAAATTCCCATCAGCTTCTGGACAACTTAACTGTAAATATTATCAGTATTGTTCTCGTAGATACTTTAGCACACTTCTGATTTAGTGTCTTTTTAATATTCCTTAATCATGACTAAAATAGCTTTATCATAGTCTTGTAACCTATTTTCTATTTCTTAAGTTATCATTAAGTTCAGAGACACTGCCCACATTTCAGGAGTTACTGTGCCCTGCTCTCCTTAGTTCTGTGAAACTTGACATTCACCACAGATGTTTGTGTCACCATAGCTGCTGACTGGCTGCACTGGCCACCTGCCCTGGGCAGATCCCTCATCAACCAGCAGTCACAAGATCAATAGCCAAGCTGGGCGTGGTGGCGCAAACCTTTAATCCCGGCACTTGGGAGGCTGAGGTAGGAGGAGCATTGTGAGCTCGAGGGCGGCTTGGGCTACAAGGTGAGCGCAAGGCCGGCCTGAGCTACATAGTGCGACTCTGCCTCGAAAAACTAGGACCGGGCTCAGTGGCTTAAGTGCCTGTCTGGCAGGTGTGAGGTTGCGAGTTTGATTCCTGGTGCTGCCAAAAAAAAAAAAAAAAAAAAAGATCCATAGCCACTAGGGGGCTATGAGGAGTCTTAGAGAACTAGGGCATGAAAAACCATTTATAATCTGAATTTAGGCACTGGAAGAGTGTATGAGACTTACTTGCAGGAAATGTGGAAAGAAGAAAACATTATGAGAGAATCACCTGAGGTTTAATTCCTGAGGGGAAGAGCTGCTAAGACTGTCGGGCAAACAGGATCAACACGCAGAGAGAGCAACAGACACCTACCTAAGGATTTCTCATCTGCATGTGCCAAGGCCAGACTTTCCATATATATCACCAAAGCTTCAAACACAAACTGTTCTACCAGGGATTCTTCCTCCCTGCAAAATAAAGAATATTAAGTCCCACCTAAGAAAATAGTAATGCAGAAAGGATAAACAAAAGAAATATTATTAAAGAATGCAACCTTTAAATACTTTTCTTTCAAAGGCTCAAAGATTTTAAATATAAAATCACCTAAAGCACTTCTCAAAGGACACTATTTCCTCAGAGTGGAATAAAGCCTCATGCAGTATAAACCACAAGCCAGTACTGACTTTTCTGCATGCTCACCTGCCCCATAACTTTCCTCCTTTCCCATTGTGGGACTTCCTGGCACAGAACTTTGGGACTACCGTTCTGACCACTTCATTAAAATTCGGTGTAGGGGGAAAGAGATCTGATACCATATCCATATTCTTTGAAAATACAGGAAATGTATAAGTTTTCAACCTACCTAAAATAAGTCAACGTCAAGAGTAAATCCTTAAGCTTTTTATCTGGTACACTCAAGTAATTAGTTCAGTCAACACATGTGGACTATCTACTTAATGTCACATGTAAGTCAATGACATTTCAGTCAAGGACAGAACACAGAGACAACAGAGATCCCATAAGCTTATATCCCTCCATTGCATCCTTTTAACTGTCTTGGTTTGTGTAAGTACTCTAAGATGTTCATACAATGACAAAATCACTGAAAGGCACATTTCTCAAACTGTATCCTGGTCATTAAATGACATGTGACTATAGACAAAGCTCATGGGTGCAGAGACTGGATCTCAGACTGGGAAATGTGCTCTTTAATGACACAGGACAGCAAATGATTAGGTACATAACCATGGACATAGGCACTAACTCTCACAGGAGTTCACAGAAAACCAGTAATTCAAAGTTCTAGTGGAGTCTTCAGATCCTCCCCCTAGCAATGAGCACTCAGAAGCTACACTACCCAATAGGAAGGACACACGGATGGAACAAAAGCAGCAGAACATGGCACAGGATAGGGAAGGATAGGGAGGATAGGGAAGAATCACAAGAACTGGAAACTGGTGTTTGCACTGGCAGTAATATAATTCTTTTAAAATTTGAATCTCAAGAAGGGCAGGGCTTTTTAGAGCTCCACAAGCCCCATGTATCCTCCAATATCTTACATTCTAAAAATAAAGAAAGCTCCCAATAAGCAAATCCAACATGGGCAAAAACATGGAGACAGATGGGCAGGGACTATGGAAGAGACATGCTGGCAGCTCTCAACCAAGCCATGACTGCACGGTTCCTTCAACCTGTAAAAAGGTCCAGGTGATCCAGGTCCAAGTTCTCTGAGCCTGGTTTGCCATGACCATGTGACTGAGGTTCCCATTCTGTCTATGTTCTGCCCAGATCAGCCAATAATGCTCATTTACTCACAAGAGTATTTTGCTTTCACTATTTTTTTTTTCCTTTTTGAGACAGTTTCACTGCAGTTCAGGCTGGTCTTGAACTCACTTGGTAGCCCAGGCTGGCCTCGAACTCTCAATGATCCTGCTGCTTTAGCCTCCTGAGGGCTAGGATTTCAGTATGCGCCACCACACCCAGCAACTTTCAGGCACTGTGAGTTGAAAGACAGAAACTAAAGGGTAATCACACCCTTAGAAGATACTTTCCTGGACATCAGGTACTGGCCACTTCATGGCCATCTCTGGAGAGCACAGCCTGTTAAGACTACAGACACTACAGAACCAACCTCAAAGGGCCATTGTGATCTCTCTGAGAGGTTGAAGACAGTTTTCATTCAGCTTTCTGCCTCTGGTGGCCTTCACCTAACAGTCTTGTCCTTGTCTCGCTATGAGACAAACTTACACTTACTACCTGCTTTCCAAAGTAAAAGAATATATTGTTTTTGTTGTCATTGTTGTTTTTGGTACTGGGGATCAAATTCATGACCTCACACTTGTCAGGCAGGCACTTATGCCGTTGAGCTATATCCCCAGCCCAAGAATATATTGCTTAGAGATACACACATAGACAACAAAGCTATAAAGAAAAGGAAGA
The DNA here is from genome assembly GCA_004363535.1 of Dasyprocta punctata. Classification (NCBI taxonomy): domain Eukaryota; kingdom Metazoa; phylum Chordata; class Mammalia; order Rodentia; family Dasyproctidae; genus Dasyprocta; species Dasyprocta punctata. The sequence goes on along the minus strand of RJWM01029994.1, from coordinate 19,372 downwards.
AGGAAGTGACATGAATGAAGAATAAATACCTCTGGAAGGAGAGCAGAGGTTTTACAATACTGGTAGGATCCTTACCTACAGTAAGTGTGTAGGAACTTGTTATATTTCTGTAGGCTTTACACACATTTACATGCTCTTATAGGTTTCACAGTATAAAAAGATTTTTAAAATAACATACGGCTTCAAGCTCTATAGTTAATTCACACACACACACACACCAGAGATTCTCATCCATCTAGGGTTTTTTTCTTTTTCTTTCTTTTTTTTTGGTACTAGGAATCAAAACCTAGAGCCTTATGCATGCCCCACATATGCTCTAACTCTGAGCAATACTCCAGCTGCCTCCTACCTTGTTTTTAATACTGATCGCCTCTTCTCTAACCCAGGTGCCACTTCCAGAGAAGTTATTTTAACCAAACGAGGTCAGATTCTCATCAGATCACTTAGTAATTATGTATCATTATTTAACACCACTAATTTCAGTCATAAATTTTCCATTTATTTGTGTTATTAATCATCACTCGCCTTTCTATATGCAATGTAACCATCCTGAACGGTTGTATCATTACATCTTCAGCATCTGGCACAAAGCCTGTCATTTAATGTTCTTAACAAGGGAAGGTGAGTGAATGAAGAATGAACAAATGGCCACCACCACCGCCCTGGCTCATTGTCTTTGGACTTCTGAGATAGCCTCTTCACTGGTGCCCACCCTTCAGTCTTGTCCCACTGAGATCCATTCTCCATGCAGCTACCAGCAGGCAAATTCTAGGAAAAAACTGAACTGTGCTGCTCTATGTTCAAAGGACTCCAGGAGGGAACTAGTATTAGGCATACCCTAGAAAAGATGTAATTAGAATGACTGAAGACACGGGGTATGCTGAACAAAGTCATAAAAAAAAAAATACAAACTTACTATGATTACAGCTATGCGACAAAATATATACGTACCTGGACAAATTAGAAAGTGGTTAATTCTGAAATCAAACTGCTCGGGTTGGGTTGGAGGAACTAAGAGTCAGACTGGGTTTTCTCTTTAAAATTTTATCTAACATACTAGGTTTGTTTTTTTGCAGTAAAAAATAGAAAAACTACTTTTGCTTGGATTTGTGTTAAGTAATTTGCTTTTATGAAATACACTGTATCAACTTGCTTTATTGACTAACATGTTCAGTTGAATTAAGTATTAATTATTATGGGTCATGTCCTGGGCATGGAAGTTTTATTTTTTTAACCCAGAATCCTTTATGCTAACAGAAGTATGTAAGATAGCATTATGAACCAAATGACTAACATGACTGCAAGTTTCACTTTCTATGCTTGCACTTTAGAACTTAAGGAGTTTTACGATCATTAACCTTGTCATAGAGTTCTGATGACTAGTGAAAATTAACTTTTTTGACAATCACATAACTAAGATGTGAATTATTTTATAGATTTTTGTTCTTAACAGCAATTTACTTCTCTTTATAAATTTGTTATGGAAGAGTCGATTGACTTCCCAGGACCTCAAAAGTATGTGTGTATATATATATATGATACAGGTTGTGCCATCTTAAATAAAATTAGTTTTTAGAATAGCTTTGATATATAATTGAAGTACAATGGCATACAGTACATTAGGATTAGTAAACATGCTTTGTGATTTCAGTTCTTTGAACTTTGTTGAGATATGCTTTATGGACCAATCTGTGACCAATTCAGTAAATTTTTGTTTTGTTTTGTTTTGTTTTTATTTTTTTTATTTTTTGGTACTGGAGATTGAACTCACAACCCTGCACCTGCCAGGCAGGTGCTTACACCACTGAGCTAAATTCCTGGCCCTAGTTTTTGAGACAGGGTCTCATTATGCAGTTCAGGCTGGCCTTGAACTCACTTTGTAGCCCAGGCTGGTCTCGAACTCACAACAATCCTCCTGCCTCAGCCTCCCAAATGCTGGGATTAAAGGTGTGCACCACCACACCTGGCTCTAGTAAATGTTTTGCGTAGGATTGAAAAACAGGTATTCTACAGTTCTGGAGTGTAATACTCTGTATATGTTTGATTAGATCAACTTTCAAGTCTAATACATCTTTAGTGATTTTCTGTCTTCTGTTCTATAAATTACTTAGAAAGTTATATCAAAATCTGTCAATGATTGTGGATTTTACTTTTGTCTTGTTTTTGACGTGTACATAAATTTAAAATTGTTTTATTGTTGTGTTGAAAGATAAATTTGATTTCTATGAAGTGGACAAAAAAAAAGGACTCTAGGAATTCACTGTCACCAGAGGTGATTCTCTCTCAGCCACAGCAGCCAAAGCCCTGCTCACCAGTCTCACTTCACTTCCTGCCAAGCCTCAGACACCACTGGTCTGTGAACACCAAATGTCTTTTATTACCTCAGAGGCCATCCTACTCTACCTCTTTGATCTGAAACGCCTGATTTTGGCTGATTCTCAATCATCCTTTATGCCCTGTGTTTGAGGGGCCTTGTCTAATCTTCGGACTAGATTAAATATTCTTCCTTTGTGCTCCAAAAAGACCCCGTATATGTGTCTTCTGTTACATTTTCAAAAATTCTGGGATATTATGCTTCTATGTTCTCTGTAATTTTAAGCTTCTTGAGGGCAAATTCAATTTTAATTCATGTGTAATCCTATGCACAGAATTAAACATGTAATTACTGCTTGATATAGAAATACATGAATAGAATTAAATACACAAGTTACTTTTTAAAATCACCACTGAAATTTCTTTTTTTTTTTTTTTCCCCAAGAGAGGGTCTCACTATGTAGTTCAGGCTGGCCCTGAACTCACTATGGAGCCCAGGCTGGCCTTGAACTTGTGGCAAATCTCATGCCTAAACCTTCCAAGGTGCTGGAATTACAAGTATGCACCACCATGCCTGACACTCCATTGAAAGTTTCAAGAGTGTCTTTCACACTCTTGCCTATCACCTGGCTTACACACCTGAATTCTCTGTAGATGTTATTAAAGGCAAGTGAGGCTCCCAGCCTCTTGAAAGCACTGGGGTGAAGTGCAAAGCTGTACAGTCGCTTGAAAAGGGATTTGGTGTTTACTGGACTCTTTTCCTGCTGTTGTGGTGTCGTTTGCTTAATGGACCATTTAAGGAATTCTCGAATACACTGACCACAAAAATCTCTTAAAGTACTGTCAACAGGGTCCACAATCCCATCCTGAAACAAAACAAAGACAACAATATTTAACTTTTTTAAAATTAAGATTATTGGTATATATTTTAGGTATACATAATTGATCACCTTCATTATAGGAAATTTGTACTTGTACATGATATATCTTGATTCTTTTCTCTCCCATTCTCCTAGCCTCCCTTCAAACCCTCTTCCCTTCCTCATTTACAAAGGTTTTGTTTCCATTTTTCCTTCTTGTTTTTTCTTTCTTGTGCCTTTCTTCCTTTCCCACTCCCAAGTCCCCTTTCCATTTGAACATTTTCTTCCTATTTCCCAATATCTGTTACATATTTTGGTCCTTACACTTTCAGTTTCTCACACCATGGAAACAATGTGGTACTTACACATGTGTGTCTGATTCATTTCACTTAAAGAGTATGATTTCAATGTGCATTCATTTAGCCAGAAATGTCTCAAATTTTTATCCTCCTTTATGGCAATTTCACTTATCTTTTTAACCTATCTTACTTTTATAACCACAAAATGGCAAGTGAATACCCTTCCTACGCTATTAAACATTACTAGAATATGTTCTGAAAATTATTTATAGCACTAGACAAAAATATAAACACTAGGAAAACCAATCTTCTTGTCTAGAATGCAAACTTAATCTCTTCTGGCATATAGGAAATATCTATCTTTTAAACAAATTAATAATCTGAAAATCCATGGAAAGGGGAGAAAATTCTGTGATATTTGAATTTGTGCCTCAAAAGCATGCATTGGAAACTTAATCTCTAAATTGATGCACAGGTGGTATTTGAAGATGGGTCTTAGGTAAGTAATCAGAATTAAATGAGGTCATGTGGGTAGAGCCCCATAACGACATTAACAGCCTTATAAGGAGAGAAAAAGCATTCTGAGTTTGCAAGTTCCTGCATTTCCTTACCAAGTGGTGCCCTCCACCATGCTACGATGCAGTGAGAAGGCTCTCCACCAGATGCTGACACCTTGTCTTTGGATTTCCCAGGCTTTCAAACAATAAGATTTATGTTTTTTCTTTATAAATTACTCAGTCTGTGGTATTCTGGTATAGCAGCAGAAAACAAACTAATATTTCATGTTATGACAAAACAATCTTTTCCTTTCTGAAGAAACACAATGGCTATATCCCCAAAATTTCTGAGATTGCTGATCTCACCTCATGATGGTAGCAAAGAACCTTATATATTGAGGTTATAAAAACAAGAAACTTGCAAAGAAATTGCATTTCTACCTAAAGAAAAAATCATACAGAGGCATGGTTCAGAAAATATAACTTCTTGGAAGAACAGTTCTCTAAATACTGAATTCAGAAAACAGCCAAAGAAATGTGACTATCAGTCACACAGAATATTCTTCTTCTTAATGTCTCTGTTTCACTCTAGTTGTATTCTCTTTCCAGTCTATACGGCGAAAGTTAAACTTGAAAAGGTTCACTCAACACTGAGATAAGGGAGTTCTGATTATTTTCCCACTATATTTAAGTTAGAAATATTTGATTACAATGATAATGAGAATTCAAGAAAGTAACATAGCTATGGGAATTTGCAGAAGTGGTATTGCTTGCTTTTAGAAGTAAACTCTGTGTGGTGGTCCAGGTGTTTGTCCTCTCTAAAACTCATGCCGAAACTTAATCCTCACTGTCCTATTAATGGTATTTGGAGGTTAGAGGTAATAAGGATTAGATGAGGTCAGGAAGGTAGGGTCCCATAATGGTATGAGTGATTTTGTAAGACAAAGGAGGACCTCCTCTTGCTGTCTTGCCATGTGATGCTTCTGTCATGCTATCATGTAGCAAAAGTCCCTCACCACATGACAGCACGTTGCTCCTGAACTTCTCAGCCTCCAGAACAGTTAGCTAAATAAATCCCTGTCCTTCATAAATTACCTAATCTATGGTATTCAGCTATAGCAGCACACAATAGGCTAAGGCGCATTTCATGTGCTCACACTAGGGAAGTGGCAGCTCTTACCAGGGAAACTCACAGCTCTACTTACTGGAGTGCTGTGCTACCAAGTTCACATTTCTTCTTTACCTGGACTAGGAATTGAACTCAAAGCCTACAGTTTTCTAAGGAGGTGCTGTGCCCTGAACTACATCCCTGGCCCATCTTCTCTTCCTCAATTATTTCACTTTACTTTATCATTATCTTGTCAGATTTCCTTCCAAAGCCTTTACCTGAGCTACCATCAGGAATCAAACGGGAAAAACAAACAAACAAGGAAAGGGCAAACAAACAACAGAGAAGTTGCACAACAGAACCACTAAAATAAACGCATTTAAATACAAATAAGTTGCAAACCAAATATAACTAATGGTATTTATCATAAACAAAATTCACTAGTAAGAAAGACACTATAGGGAATTAAACTATAATTATGTTCCCCATCCTAATTAAAAACATTTAGTAACTAACTCTTTACTGCCCATAACATGGTGTTTGACATGGGTGACCTTGAGAGTGAAAGAACTGCCCTAGAAAAGCCAGGATGCATGGCTGTAGTCTAGAGAATGCTCTTTCTCTCCTCCTCAACTTTCTTCTCCTCTTACTCTTTCTTATTCTCTACCTCCTTCTTTTTCTTTCTTTTCTTTCTTTTTTTTTCTTTTCCCTTTTCCTTGTTTTTTTTTGAGACAGGGTCTCACCATGTAGTTCAGGCTGGCCTTGAACTCACTATGTAATCCAGGCTGACCTCAAACTCACAGCAATCTTGTTGCCTCAGCCTCTGAGTGCTGAGATTACAGGCATGTGCTACCATGCCTGGCTATCTTCCTGTCCAATACCCTATCAGCCTCATTTCAAACAATCAAAACTCAAAACAGGGCCAAGTCTATGACAACACACCAGAAACCTAATGCCTTCACTTCTTCTCCCTGGACACTCTAGTCAACGCCCCTGTTTCCTACAGCTCATCTCAAACAATAGAAAATGGAATACAGATACAAACTGAAAGCAATTTGAAAGCATGGAATTAGATATTTGAACAAACTGTGTTTAAATGAAGTTCTTGGTTCTAAAGTGAATATATAACAAAATAAAATGACAGGTTGAAATACAGATAAAGCCAAATAAGTTAACACTTAAAGGAATCAAATGTAAAGTTATTTGCACAAGTTTAAAATAAAATGAGTCAAAATACACACTTTAGGGCATAACACTGAGTTACAAAAATGTATCACATAATTTTCTACAATAAATTTGTACTTAAACATAATAATAGCCAGCTGTGTGTCTTAGTAGCTGCACCTGGGAGATACAGGAAGCCACCTTTGTGTTTACTCACTTGTTACGTCTAACAGTAAGGTGTGCAGGCCTGTGCAAAAGTGCCAAACTGGGATTTTCATTCATATATTGTAGAGGTTCTGATCTGCTCCATCTAACGGTTTTTGCATGTTTATCTGAGTATCAAGGGGAGTAAAATACACCCAACCCCATTCTGTTACGTAAACTCATACTTTACCATAATGGAATGTGGTTGTGGCCTCACAGTAGCTGGGTGTGAGGACTGCAGAAACCCGTTTGTGCATTCATCCACTTGTCAGACAAGGGAAAGATGTGTATAGGAGCTAAAAAACAGCTACAGGTGTGCAGTTAGGATTTTTAAAAAAAGTTTTCTTTGGATTTTTCTGGTACAAATAGCCCAATTCAGTATAATGGCACATGAAAAACCAGATTTGCAACTTTTGGAGGAGACTAAAAGTGAATCATCAGGTGACTTATGCACAGACAACCTTGGCCATGTAAGCCGAAGTTCCTATGATAGTGAAATGAAGCAAGAATTGACCAACACAGACACAGAGAATGAAGACTTCTCTGACTCAGATGACAAAGAAATCAACAATGTTAGTACAGATTTGACTAACTGAAATGGTACAAAATGGTCATACAACCAAATAGAATGACCCAATCTTACACCTAGGTCTGAAAACATAGTTGAGGATCTTGGCAGGGGTGAAGCCTATTGGATGGAATGCCAGCACTGTCATTCAATTTTGGAAACCAACAGACAAAATGCCACAAGACATGAAACACACAAGTGATGCAATAAAAGTAAATCGTTCTGTACGCACCAATAGCCATACTTGAAAATGTGCTTATTATGGACACCTCACTATGAAAGCATTCATAGGTCTGCTGTACTTAGCAGGGCTTTCTCATGGCAATGGGAGGAATGTAAAAGACTGATGGGTATGGGCTTGACGTTTGTAGAATGACAATGACACTGAGGAGATACAGTTTCCTTCAAAATTGCCTGAGGTTTGTTGACAAAATCACCCACCAAGAAAGAAAATTTGGCTGATATCTACTCATTGTTTGAGAGTTTCATTTGGAAAGGTCAGGCAATTTACACACCATCTGAATACAGGATAGTTGCTATAGCATTAGGCAGTATATTAGGGTGGTGTGGTTTTTACAGTTTTTTTTTTTTTTTTTTTTTTTTGGCAGCACCTGGGATTGAACTCACAACCTCACGCCTGCCAGAAAGGCACTTAAGCCACTGAGCCAAACTCCCGGTTCTAGTTTTTTGAGGCAGGGTCGCACTATGTAGCTCAGGTTGGCCTTGTGCTTGCATTGTAGCCCAAGCCAGTGTCGAACACACAACGCTCCTACCTCAGCCTCCTGAGTGCGGGGATTAAAGGCGTGCGCCACCACGCCCAGCTTGCTTTTACAGTTTAAACTAGGGAAGCGGAAGAGAAGGGAGTGACTCAGCTCCTTTGTTTTTAATGATACTAAAACCTCAACAAAATTGAAGCCTGAGATGGTAGCTTTTTACAACAAAACCAAAGGCAGAATAGATGTTCTTGAGCTATGCAGCAACTATGATGCCACTTGAAACAAAGCATTGGCCAGTGGTTGTGTTTTACTTGTTCCTAAACTCCTGTGGCATAAATAATTTGATAGTTTACAAAGAAAATAACAAGGACAAAATATCTGGAGAAATTTTCTTAGATGATTGGGACTAGAATTTATAAGAGATTATTTATAGCAGAGGAAGAACAAGATGTTTCTAACCAGGAAAGTAGGCAAAAAATTTATGGCACACAGTGGTGAGCAGACAGGTGAACAAACAGGTGCAACATCATAAAGACCTACGATGATGACAGGAAAACCAAAAAGATGTCAACTGTGCCCTACAAAAAGGACAGGAAAACAAAACATGTGCTATCAGTGTAACCAATACTTGTGCACAGAACATGCAGTTGTCACGTGTGAACACTGCCTTGAGTGTTACAGTTGAAGCAAAGATTACTTCTGTGGTTGACCTTTGTTTGTATTTACATTGTAGTTCATATAGGTTTTCATTTTTTTATTTAAGAGTGAAAAAGACACATATAAGAAAGACAAAAAGCAAAAGAGATAAACAAACAACTAGAGCAAATGCACAACAGTAACATAGGTTTACAAAACAGGATGATAGGAACTTGACAATGGTTGCAATATTGCATATCATTATCTTCAAAATGTTTGTTTACATTAACAGATACAGACATGTAAAATTGATCTAATCATATGAGTGTTAACCGTTCTTTCTCAATAACATACACTCAGCAGTATGTTTGTTTTAGGTATCTTACATATACATATATACAGATTATATCTTTTCCTTTTCCCTTCCCTCTTTCCCCCTTTTCCTTCCCAATTACTTTTGCTCTTTGAGCAGTTTTTTACCCTTACATAGTATTTACTGTAGATTTTGGATCATATATACTTTTTCAGTTTCTTACATTAGGGAGACAATATGGTATTTACACACATGGGTTTGATTTATCTCACTTATGAGTATGGTCTCAAGTCATGTCCATTTACTTATAAAAGTCTCAATGCAATCTTTCTTCATAGCTGAGTAGTACTCCATTGTATAAAAATACCCCATCTTTTTTTACATTCTTTGATTGATGGGCACTTGGGTTGTTTCCAAGATCTGGCTATTACAGATTGGGTTGCTATAAACATGGGTGCACAAATATCATTGTGGTATGATGTTTTCCATTCTTCTGGGAAAATGCCCGGAAGTGGGATAGCTGGGTTGAGTGGGATCTCTAATCCTAGCTTCTTGAGGAATCTCCACACTGACTTCCACAGTGGTTGCACCAGTCTACACTCCCACCAACAGTGGAGAAGAGTTCCTTTTTCCCCACAGCCCCTCTAGCATTTGTTGTTGCTTGATTTTTTAACCTTGGCCATTCTTTCTGGAGTGAGATGGAATCTCAGTGTTGTTTTAATTTGCATTTCCCGAATGACCATTGATGTTGAACATTTTTTCATATATTTATTTGCCATTTGTATTTCTTTCTCTGAGACGTGTGCATTCATCTCAGATGCTCATTTTTGGATTGGGTCCTTGAATTTTAGGGGCCTGATTTCTTTTAATTCTTTATATGCTTTAGATAGAAGTCCTTTGTCTGAGGGACAACTGGCTAAGATATTTTCCCAGTTCATGGGTTTTCTTTTCACTCTGTTGGAGATTTCCTTTGACATGCAAAAACTTTTTAGTAAGATGAGATCCCAGTTGTTGATTCTGGGAAGTGTTTCCCATGCAAGCTGATTTTTGTCCATGAACTCTCTGCCTACTCCTGTGTCATGAAGATTTTTACCTACTCTGTCTTCTAGTAAGTTTAGTGTCTTTGTTTTAATATTCAGATCTTTGATCCATTTTGACTTTATCTTAGTGCATGGTGATAGGCATGGATCTAGTTTTAGTTTACGGCATACAGAAAGCCAGTTTTTCCAGCACCATTTGTTAAAGAGTTTATCTTTCTTCCAATGTATATGTTTGGCCCCTTTGTCAAAGATGAGGTGGCTGAGTGTGTTTGTAGTTGTGGCTGTATCCTCTAATCTACTGCATTGATCTTCAGGTCTGTTTTGATTCCAGTACCATGCTGATTTTATCACAGTAGCTTTGTAGTATAGTTTCAAGTCAGGGATTCTGATGCCTCCTACCTTCCCTTTGTTGCCCAGACTTGCCTTTGCTATTCTAGGTCTTTTCTGGTTCCAGATGAATTTCAGGAATGCCTTCTCTAGCTCTGTGAGGTAGGCAAGTGGTATTTTGATTGGGATTGCATTAAATCTGTATAATAATTTTGGAAGAATGGCCATTTTCACGATGTTTGTTCTTCCTATCCATGAACAGGGAGTATCTTTCCATTTTCTGAGATCTTCTTCGATTTCCTTCTTTACAGTAATGTAATTTTCACTGTATAGATCTTCTACTTCCTTTGTTAGATTGATTCCTAAGTATTTCATTTTTTTTTTTTTGGATGTTATAGTGAAGGGTGTGGTTTCCCTTGTTTCTCTCTCAGTGATTTTGTTGTTTGTGTACAGGAATTTTTGAGTGTTGACCTTGTATCCAGCAACCTTACTGAATTTGGTTATTATTTCTAGAAGTCTTCCAATGGATTTTTGGGGGTCTTCTATGTAGAGTATCATATCGTCTACAAATAATGATAATTTCACTTCTTCCTTTCCTATCCTTATTCCCTTTATTTCTTTCTCTTGTCTAATTGCTCTGGCTAGTATTTCCAGAACTATATTGAATAGGAGCGGTGATAATGGACATCCCTGTCTTGATCCTGATTTTAGGTTGATAGTTTTCAGTTTTTCTCCATTTAGTAAGATGTTGGCTGTTAGTTTATGATATATGGCTTTTATCAGGTTGAGGTAGACACAATCTATTCCGATTTTCTGTAGGGTTTTTATCATGAATGGGTGTTGGATTTTGTCAAAAGCTTTTTCTGCATCTATTGAGATGATCATGTGGTTCTTGTCCTTGACCCTGTTGATATGGTGTATTACATTTATTGATTTCCATATGTTGAACCATCCCTGCATTCCTGGGATGAATCCCACTTGATCATGGTGTACAATCTTTCTGATAACTTGCTGTATTCTATTTGCCAGTATTTTATTGAGGATTTTTGCATTTATGTTCATGAGAGAGATTGGCCTGTAATTTTGTTTTTTGGTTGGGTCTTTCTCTGGTTTTGGTATTAGGGTAATACTTGTTTCCATGAATGAATTAGGGAGACTTACTTCCCTTTCAATTTCATTGAAGAGTTTGAGGAGTGGTGGCATTATGTCTTCCCGAAATCTCTTGTAGAATTCAGCAGTGAATCCATCAGGGCCCAGGCTTTTCTTTGTTGGTAGGGTCCTAATTACTTTTTCAATTTCATTAGCTGAAATTGGTTATTCAGCAGCTTTACATCTCCTTGATTCAGCTTTGGTAGTTCATAAGTTTCAAGGAAACTGTCCATTTCTTCTGTGTGAATCTATGTGAGTAAAGGTTTTTGAAGTAGGTGTTGATGATCTTCTGTATTTCCACAAGGGTCAGTAGTGATTTTACCCTTTTCATTTCTTATTGTATGAATTTGAGTTTTTTCTTTCCTCTTTTTGATAAGGTTGTCTGGGGTTTATCAATTTTACTTACTCTTTCAAAGAACCAACTCTTCGATTCATTAATTCTTTGTATTGCTTTCTTAGTTTGAATTGCATTAATTTTTGCTCTAATCTTAGTAATTTCCTCCCTTCTTTGGGCTTTGGACTTGACTTGCTCTTCTTTTTCTAGAAGTTTGAGGAGCAGCATTATGTTGTTTATGTGCATTCTTCCCATTTTTCTGATGTGGGAGTTTAGTGCTATAAATTTCCCTCTGTGGACTGCTTTCACTGTGTCTCATAGGTTCTGGTAATTAGTATTTGCATTTTCATTCAATTGTAAATACTGTTTAATTTCTTAACTCCTTCTGTGACCCACTGATTGTTTAAGAGAGCATTATTTAATTTCCATGTGTTTATACGGTTATTGTAGGTTTTTTTATCATTCATTTCCAATTTTACTGTGCTATGGTCAGATAATATGCATGGAATTATTTCAGTTCCTTTGCATTTACTTAACCATGTTTTGCGGACCTGTATATGATCTATTTTAGAGAATAACCCATGTGCAGCTGAGAAGAATGTGTATTCTGATGTTGATGGGTGGAATACTCACTCGGTACACATCTACTAGGTCCCTTTGTTCACAAGTTTGATTCAGTTCTGTTATTTCTTTGCTGATTTTTTGTTTGGTTGATCTGTCTCTCTGTGACAGTGGGGTGTTAAGGTCCCCTGTTATAACTATATTATTGTTTATTTGGTTTTTCATGTCTATTAAGAATTGTCTTACATAGTTGGATGCTCCCATATTCGGTGCGTATACATTTATGATCGTAATCTTTTCCTCTTTAAGTTTTCCCCTAACATGTATGTAGTGACCTTCTTTATCTCTTTTGATCATTTTCGGTCTGAAGTTCGTATTGTCTGCAAACATAATAGCTACCCCTGCTTTTTTCTGGGTTCCTGTTGCATGGAGTATTGTTTTCCAGCCTTTGATTTTTAGTCTGTGAATTTCCTTTTGAGTGAGATGTGTTTCTTGTACATAGCATATTGTTGGGCTTTGTTTCTTAACCCACTCTGCTAGTCTGTTTCTTTTTATTGGTGAATTGAGACCATTTACATTGATTGATATAACTGATATGTACTGGCTCATCCCTGTCATGATGTCTTTCTGTTGTTGGCTTTCTGCATTTTCTGTTTAATTATTTGCCCTGCTTAGTGGTTTCCTTTGTTGTTGTTCTTAAGATTGTATCTATCTTTGTCTCTTTCTAGAGTGTCTTTCAGTACTCTTTGTAGTGTTGGTTTGGTGGCCATAAATTTCTTCAGCTGTTCTTTGTCATGAAAGTATCTTATTTCTCCATCAATTTTTAAGGAAAGTTTTGCAGGGTACATCAATCTGGGATGAAAGTTGTTTTCTTTCAGGATTTGAAATACTTCACTCCAAGCTCTTCTTGACTTAAATGTTTGTGTTGAGAAGTCTGCCGTGATTCTGATAGGCTTTCCTTCATAGGTGATCTGTTTCTTTTCTTTGACAGCTTTTAGTATTTTGTTCTTGTGCTGTATTTCTGATACCCTATTATATTCTGGGTGAAGGTTTATTTTGATTATGGTTAATTGGGGTACTGTATGCCTCACTTATCTGTATATCAGATTCTCTTCCCATGTTTGGAAAGTTTTCTGCTATTATTTCTGTGAATAGACTTCGAAGGTCATTAGTATTGACCCCTGCTTTTTCATTTATGCCTATTAATCTTATGTTATTTCTCTTGGCATCACCTTGCAGCTATTGAATTGTTGTTTCTTGGTTCCTTACTATTTTTAAGAGATCTTTTCTTTCATGGCCATAAGCTTCCATGCTGTCTTCAAGGTCTGAGATTCTATCTTCAGCTTCATTCAAGTGGTTTTTCAAACTTTCCATGGAATTTTTCATTTCCTGCATTTCCCTTTGAAGCTGTTTCATGCATTCTATTTGTGTCTTATATTGTTCACTCAAAGTTTCCATCATTTTATTATGTTCTTCTATTTTTTTATCTTGCTCTTCTTTAGATACACATTTCTTTCACAGATTGTCATTTCATTTTTCAGTTCAGAGATTATTTCTGATTTTAGTTTCTCTACAGCTTCATTGAGCTGTTTCTTTACTGCATTTGCTATCATTTCAGAAAGTTCAGTTGTGTGATTCCCAGTGTCTTCCATTTCAGTGTCTCTTGGGTTTGTTCTCGTGGGCAGGGGGACTAAGACTGCCTCTTGGTCTTTCGTTTTGTCATTTTCTTCTGGGCCCTGTGTGGCTCGGTGTCCTGTGAGGCTGAACAGGTGTTCCCCTGGTGGAGTGTGCTGAGTCACGGGACTGGGTAGAGCTGGATCCTCTGCTCAGCTAGTGAGGGCGCACTCCCCGAGTGCTGCTGAAGCCTCTGCCTTACTGGATGGGGGCCGAGACCTAGGTTTTCATTTTTGATGTTATCATTTAGGTTTTATAAGTAAACAACCGATGTGAAAATGTTGATGTCAATTCTAAGCACTTATTACATATTTGCTATTTTATTTTATTGATATCTGATTTTTCTGCTAAATATGTTGTAAACACAGCAGAAAGCTCCTGAAAAAAGAGGAAGATGAAAAGATGACAAGATTGGCTTGACATATAGGAAAGGGAAGCTAAGCACATGTGCTGTCAGTGTGAGACGTTTGCATGGAACACACATCTATCATGTGTTAGGTATGACAAAGATTTTTGTTGTAGAATTGTACTGGTATTTTCATTATAATTCATATAAAAATTTATTTCTGTTGTTATATTTTAGATTTTGGACAGCGAAAAAGTTGATTTTGAAAATTCGTTGGTTTTTTTTGTTTTCTTGTTTGTTTGTTTTGAGACAGGGTCTCGCTATGCAGTTTAGATTAGCCTTGAACTCACTATGTAGCAGAGGCTGGCCTTGAATTCACTGCAATCCTACTGCCTCAGCTTCTTGAGTGCTGGGTTAATGGGAGTGCACCACTGTGCTGGGCTTTGATGCTTTTTTAATAAACAATAAATATTAAAAATTCAGTACTTTGCTTTTTTATTTTTTTCCTGTTAAGTACTCACTGTTTAATGTAATAAAACTCATTAAGTTAAAATTAATAACCCATCAACAGGAGTATTCTAAAGAATAAATGTAGGTACTGCATACTCACAACAATGTGCCTTTAATACATTGGCATTATGCCCCACTACAGGTCAGCTGACCTCATTGCCTCTGTCCTAAGTGAACAAAGACCAAATCCTAAGGACTCTGCCTCTCATATCACTAGAGTTCTATTTAAAAGTTAAACTGCTATGTCTAGGGCGGGTCCTTTAGGTGCTGATGCAGGAGTAAACCACATAGACTCAAAAATTTCTTTTACTATTAAGTATTATGAATATTAAAAAATAAATCACTGTAACTCAGGAGAAGAACATCCTTACTCCTCACAGCCTCAACACATACCTACACACACCCTTAAAGTTGACAACTTTTGTCAATTTATAAGTATCATTCCCCAAACAGGATAAAAACACAGAAGAACTAGTATTTCACTGCAGATATTTGAAAGTATCACTTAAATAAATATGGCATCATATTCATTAAAATGGAATAATAAAACAAATACAACATAAAAAATAAGACAAAATGATCTACTAGAGGCTACATCTTGGTATCTTAACAGGTAACTTTTCCTAAAGATATAAATACACATTAATAAAACTAGTCAATGAGAATCACAGGAAAAGAATCAACTACTACTCACCAATATGGTTTCTAGCAAGGCGACAGTATCCTGACTTTCAAATTTCTTATTGTTAGTGAACCAGTGAATTAGCTGCATAACAAGTGGTTCATACAGTTGCCTTGTCACCTGAAGAAACAATACCACCGGAGTTTACTTCCTTCATGGTAAATGAACACTGGAAACTAAAAACTTAAATGGCACTTGCAGTGGGACAAAGTGAAACAAAATTACCGCTACTACTATTTTTCTAGTTCTGTTCTATGATGAATCCTTCTAACTGCTTCTCCACTTTTTAAGAGTTCAGCAAAGAAAAATAAGCACACTAAAACTCAGTATTCCTTTAATTAGGAAAGCGATTTTGGGTAGATATGATTCAGTTTTTAAATATTCATCTTTATTAATTTGATGTTGAGTGTGCACACGCAGTATCCTGGATTAAAGACAAATTATTCATTTTACAAAGCAAATAATGCCCTGTGGTTTACTACCAAGATAGACAACCTCAAGACAAAAGAAAAGCTAGATCAACAACCTAAACATACAGACCTCAAAGCCTGTGCCACAGGCAGAAACAGAAAAAGACATTTAATCTGTTTATACAAAGGAGAGGCAGCTAGTTCTCCCAACATGGCCTGCTTTAATTACCAAGGAACCACTCCTAGCAACAGGCATATGCCAGTGTTGGGATCCAAAGCACAAGAATGCATTAGTGTTTCACACAGAGGATGGTTTGGCTGTAAAATTCAGGTAGACATATACCATAATATTAAAGCTGGTCATGATGGCATGTCCCTCTATTTCCAGCACTCTGGGAAGCTGAAGCAGGAGAATCTCAAATTCAAGCCTAACATGGGCAATTCAGCAACTTAGTAAGAACTATCTCTAATTTTAAAAAAGGCTGAGGATGCAGCTCAGTGAGAAGGCCTGAATTTAGTCCCTTGTAGAAAAAAACAAAACAAGGTATTATTAAACCATTAATATTTACCAGCACCAATCAAAGGCTTTTTAAGTTTCTATGGAAAGGATTGCTACTTTTAAAATCTATTTTATGGTAAATTTCCAGCTTTAACTATAAATCCTACTTAATCACAGTGCATTGTAACACACTACTGGACTGCACTGATTCATATATACTGCGGAATTTTCCATCTGTATTTAGTAAGTGAGCTTTGTGTTCCCTTTTTATGTTCATGCGCTGATACCAGATTTATGTCTGAGTCATAGGATAAACTGAGATTTCTCTGTTTTTCTGCTTCATGGCAGTAATGGAGGATTTGTTTAAGAAGTTATCAGGAAATGGCCATTTCTTCCACGCTTCCCAGCCAAGGAGAGGTCTTTTCCATTCCCTGAAAGACTGAGTCCATCCTTGAGGAGGGTGACAGGCAGCCTCTTAAGAGTGCCTAGACTCTTGGTAGCCATAAGTAGGACAGTGGTTCCCAAACTCTAGGTACATTTTGCTTCTAAGGAAGCTTTTTAAAAGTTCAGATCCCCAGGTCACATCCTAACTGACTAAATCAGAGTATCGGGAGTAGCAGTCAGGCAATGATGCTAGTTTTTCTTTTTTTCAACTTTATTTTTATTACTATATATTTGTCACACATATTGATCACATTCATCATAGGGAATGGATGCACCTTGTGACCATATTTTTAAGTGAAATAAATCTGACAAATATGTTTAAATATCTCATCATTACTCCTATATGAGAAACCAAAAGCATAAAGAAGAATAACATTGGCTTTTAAAGATATCTAGATGATTCCAATATGCAGCAAGCTCTGCTGCCCCTGAAGGAGACCACACTTTAAGTTTTGAAATTGTTGCAGATCCAAAATCATGCACTTACCTGATCCACATCACATGCAAGGCGAAGGAGCACAGGAAAAGTGTGCTTGTAGAGCTGGTACAGGGGTGGCAAACCCTGACCACTTTCAGGTATCTGAGTGGCTTTGCCCAACATAAACATGACCATGCTGTGTAACAGTTCACAAGCTGCCACCTAAAACAGGCCAGGAGTTCAATAAAGTTTAAATTATCATGTTCACAAGAGAGTATTTTGAAATGGTATTCAATGTAGGCCTTTTAGAAGAAAAACTTTTAAGGATAGCCACAGGTACTCCAGATATAAAATTGACTGGAAGAAGCACTTCTTAAATAAAATTAAGGTTTCTATTCACTTTCATCTGTATCTAGGAGTTAAGAATTGAAACGTAAAAGCTTTAGACATTGAGACTATTCATAAGAAATATATTTCAATGATGCCACATTACAGAGCTATATAATCTTGCTTCACTCGTAAGCACAATTGCAGCTATCACTTTCAGTAAATACATTTGTAAAGCACTTCAAATATTTACAAATTAAAATTTAAGATTTTATCTGTTTCTAAGCTCTCAGTTTAATGGGATAATAAAAAGCTGACTAGCACTTTTAAATGCCTTTTTACTTCATTTTTCATTAGGAAAAATGTCTCACACATTAATGCTTTGCCAGGTTAGTATTTATTAAGAAAATTTATGTTTAACTTGTCCTTATCAATGGTACCTACTTCTTTCTAGTTACAGAAAATATCAGATTAATGATTTTGGAATGGCTAGAATATACTGCTACCTAACCAATACTATATATTTTAAAAGCAATAGACATAAATAATGAATGAAAAATAAAAGTACTTTAGTTTGTCTATCACTAGCTGAAAGAGCCAATTCGGTGACTCGAGGCAAGAATACATCCAGATAAATGACAGGCTTCATCTCCCTGAAAGGCACTGCAAAACTGAGTCTTTTCTCTCTGTCCCACGCCACACATTTCTTCATCATTTCATCTGAGGATGCAGCTGACAAAGAAGAGTTAGAAAAAGTGATTTTACCATCAAAATCTTCCCAGTACCAAGTGCTCTACCTCTCATTACCCAAACCAGGGCTTTTAAACTCTTTAAAATACCTTATTCAAAACACTTCTCCAGTGTTGGTGGGAGTGCAGACTGGTGCAACCACTTTGAAAAAGCAGTGTGGAGATGCCTCAAAAAACTAAGACTAGAGATTTCATTTGACCCAGTTATTATTCTTCTTGGTATCTTCCCAAAAGAATTAAAATCATCATACCACAGTGATATATGTGCACCCATGTTTATAGCAGCAAAATTTGTAATAGGGCAACCCACTTGGGACCCCTTCTGTCTCTCTCAGACAGAAGCTTTCTTTTTCTCAATAAATATATTCTGCTCTTAACCTCCGTTGTTTCTAAAATTCATTTTTTGATTTTAGAGAACATGAACTCGTACTGAACATATAGCAGGTTGGGAGTTCCATTTCCTTGTATCATTTGGAGGTTTTCCACTGAGATCACTGGATGGAGGTACGAGTTTGCTTTTGTTTCATAGACTCTGGACTGGGACTCATTTAGGTAACAAACTTTATGCTTCAAATTTTGCTTTGTCTTTGTCCGATGCTTATAATTACTTATGATTTATCTTTGCTCACTATTTATAATTGCCTTGTCTCTTACATAGTTTTGTTAAAATAATGATAAATCTAAGTTAAAACATGGGAAGGATTTTAGGTTATGATATTTCTTTAATGGGACATTTTTATTCTTATTTTGTTCTTGTACATGTCATATTTAAATTAGTTACTAAATTTACTGGCACTCCTTGTGCTTGACTTTATTTAGACAATAATGCTAGAGACACTAACATAAGAAAGTCCCGGGTAGACTTTAATATAAACTTTTATAAAATGGATCTTAAATGAAGGGGAAAAAAAGATAAAATGGAAACAAAGCTTTGAACATAGGGAAGGGGGAAGTGGTTGAAGAGAGAAGAGGGAAATGGGAAAAAAGAGGAACTAAGATATATCATGTACAGATACAAATTTCCTATGATTAATGTAATCATTATGCATACCTAAATTGTACCAATAAACTTAATTAAAAAATAAATAAATAAAAGCACCGTGTTCATCATTCCTTTTTTAATCTGCTACATATACATAATTATAATATTAACACTGATGTACTATTTCTAAATTTAACTTACGTAAAATTATTTTCAAACAAGTCTAACAGTCTGGAATATTT
>RJWM01029993.1:11457-23975 GCA_004363535.1 Dasyprocta punctata | reverse complement strand
CGTGTCCGTGCAGATTGACACACTCGCTTCCTTCCTGCACTGTGCATGTCCGTGCAGATTGACACACTCCCTTCCTTCCAAGGCCTTCAGAATGGCGGCCACCCCAGCAGAGCAGGCTGTTCATCCAGCTTCAGGGTCGGCATAAAGCTCCAAACAGCAGCTCTCCAAAGATGACCAAGAAACTTAGTTGAAGGTTTTAATGTATCACGGGTCATATGAATCAACTGGCAACTCGCGTGGTTCACATACAGAAAAGGATGGTGATTAGTAGTCTTGAAGCAGAGCCCTTTCATCTCTGTGTTCTCCAAAGTCAGTCTGGTTTTTCAAAGTGAAAACCTAGTAAGCTATCCGGGAGTGTTTTCCGTGTTTCTCCAGGTTTCCCTCCAGAAGGCAGCCAACTTGCAGTAAAATTTCCTTTCTCAGTATTTAATCAGCAGAATAACAGTGCCAGAATGATCTGGGAGCTTATTGGATCATAACCCAGTGCTGAATTGGGATCCATCAGATCAGAAACTACACTGAAAAAAAATTTACAGCTAGTCCCATGTACACTGAGGATGTGCTTCTTTGGGCTAAGTGCATCAGGCTAGTGCTTTTTCAAAATGTGGAGGTCAGCACACAAGCTGTTTGCTAAACAGAGCACTTTTGAATGCGGGAGCTCAAAATTTTTTCCGTTTCAATTTGGAAATGGGATAATCATTTATCTGCTATGTTCTAAATATAAAAATAATAAAAATCATGTGCTAGACAATACTACAAGAGCATCTAAAAAGCTATACAAAACTAAAACTAAGCTAAATATTTTTGAACATTCTGAAAAGTTTATTTCAGTCAACAATATAATAGCTAAAGGATATAACAAAGAATTTTTGGCTTAATCAATATTATAAAAATCAAAGTTATTCTTTCAAGTCATCTTAAATACTAAAAACATGCTTCATGAAAAATAATTTCCAAAATTAATGGAAAAATTTAAATAAAAGTGAGTTGCATTATTTCATGTAATTGATACATATTACAATTATGTTTTTCAAATTTTGTGAATAAAAATAAACACTGAAGAATTAAAGCAAAATAATCCCATAATTTAAGACTGTTATTTCTCTTTGCTAGTTTTCAAGACAATGACAATCATGTAAATCATGTTGCATAAATGACTAAATGATTTGATTGATTTAACTTCTACAGAAAAGTATACTTTTAAAAAATAGACTTCATTTTTGAGTAGTTTCATTTTTGAGTAATTTCAATATTCTCTCTCTCTTAATTTTCTTGTTATTAACATCTTGCATCCATATGGTATGTTTGCTGTATTGACAAATGCTCATAGATTATGCTTAACAGATGTCCTCCACTGGTTACATTAAGCTTCAGTCTTTTGTCTCAATACTGGGGATAGAACCTAGGGCCTTCAAACATGCTAAGAAAATACTCTACCACTAAGTTACGTTTCTAGCTCTTTTTATTTTATACTGAGAACAAGTCTTGTGCATAACCCAGCCTGGCCTTGAACTTGGGATACTCTTGCCTTAACCTTTCAAGTAGCTGGGATTATGGGGATGATTTGCCCTTGATGTTGGACAGTTTATAGATATTGACAAATGTGTAATTTTGTGGATTCATCATCATTGTGTCATTCAGAGACTAAATCTAAAGACGAAAAAGAAGAGAAAAGAAAAAAAAATTGAGAAAGGGGCTGGTTACTGAGCCCTGGATTCTTCCTGAGCTGCTTATTGGTACTGCAGAGACCTCAGTCACCCGGTGGCTTGTATTGTTTTAATTGCTGCAGACTTTTCATGCCACTAGTCTTGCCTGCATATCCTGTGCGCCTTAGTTGAAACCCTACTGTGTTGCTGACATTCACTCTGGACTCTTGGCCTTCCCAAGCAGTTCACCTCCTGTGGAATGGTTCACCTGGGTTCCCATGGCGGCGAAGAGGCAATGGGAGAGGTCTCTCTCCTCTAGCAGGGCTCACCTGGGTTCCCACAGTGGCTGAGAGGTGATGGGAGAGGTCTCTCTCCTCTAGCAGGGCTCACCTGGGTTCCCATGGCGGCGAAGAGGCAATGGGAGAGGTCTCTCTCCTCTAGCAGGGCTCACCCGGGTTCCCATGGCAGCCGAGAGGTGATGGGAGAGGTCTCTCTCCTCTAGCAGGGCTCACCTGGGTTCCTATGGTGGCCGAGAGGTGATGGGAGAGGTCTCTCTCCTCTAGCAGGGCTCACCTGGGTTCCCACGGTGGCCGAGAGGTGATGGGAGAGGTCTCTCTCCTCTAGCAGGGCTCACCTGGGTTCCCACGGCGGCCGAGAGGTGATGGGAGAGGTCTCTCTCCTCTAGCAGGGCTCACCTGGGTTCCCACGGCGGCCGAGAGGTGATGGGAGAGGTCTCTCTCCTCTAGCAGGGCTCACCTGGGTTCCCATGGTGGCTGAGAGGTGATGGGAGCAAAGTTCACGTGTTGGAGCCCCAGATCCCAGTGCCACTGTTTTTAGAATTGGGACCTCCAGTTCTACCAGATGCATGTGGATGACACAGGTGAGAGACCACTGGGGCGGGTCACCTTTCCCAAATGATTAATTACTTTTAGGGATGTCGTGAATTCTCAGCCATTCAGTGTTTTCACTTTGAGATTATGTAATAGTTCATTGGCTCCATGTTATCAGACTAATCTTCAAATTTTGCGAAGTACATGTTATAATTAACCCAATCTTTTCTCTAATCTGACCTAATACCTAAAATACTTTTTGACAAAATGGTGAAGTAGATTGTTTTTTTGCTTATTTTTCCTCCTAAAACTATTACTTCTGCCCAGATAACTTGACATCTTACAAAGTCAATTAGCAATCTATGTTTGCTCATAATAACCCATTATAGCTATCTAATGCTAGCAATTTCTTATGACTGTTAGGTAACTAGCTTTTTACTCATGGAATATGGGTCCATAAAATTTCTTTTCTCTAATTTTTAAAATATATGGTTATTTTATTCATGATAATGAGATACTAATATGAATACAAAGTACCTCTTTATTGAGTAATTGCTTTATATGCTTATCTATTTTATCATAACAATAACTATATTATGTAGATTATATTGTTATATTATTGGAATCAGTGACTACCCTGATGTTTAAAGGAATTTATATTTCATCCAAGGTCATATAGTTAATTAGTACCAAAATTACATCCAGCCAGTCTTGCAGGCTCAGAGTTCTTGATCAGAAGCTCAGAAACACTAAGAGGAATGGAGGAAACTTTATGAATAACATTACACATATGCAGACAGTTTTAATTCTATGAATTCTGTAACTTTGGGAATTCAATGAAAGAGAGTTGTCAATCATCACCTATCTATTTCTGTGAATTAAATACGTGCAATTGTGTTTGCAAAAGATGGACAGGCAGTTGTAGAATGAGATGGAATATATAAAGGTTTGTCATTCTTCAGCTCTGGAAATAATTACAATTTTTAAGAGAAGATCAGTGTACTTGTCTTTCTAAATCTCTTGCAGTCACATACCAATGTATTCCTGGAATGTTATGGTTGTTTATAAGAAATACATTAAAATAGGCACTGTCTTCTTACATAAAAATAAAAGAAAATAATAGTACTCTCGAGTTTTAAAATAACAGTACTATTTAATTACTTTTTATAATTAGTGAACTATCCTAATTTTGTAGTGTGCAATCATAAAATTATGCCTAATTCAATACTTTAAAATCATTATTTGCTCAAAATTTGAAATTATATTGCATACTTTTATGAGTAAATGATATTTGAGAAATTTATAAGTAAATGGACATGACTTGAGACCGTACTCATAAGTGAAATAAATCAAACTCACATGTGTAAATACAATAGGTATTATCTACCTATTGTAAGAAACTGAAAAAGTATATAGAATCTAAAATCTGCAATAAATACTGTGTAAGGGTAAAAATCCAAAATCTACATTAAATACTGTGTAAGAGTAAGAAACTTTTCAAAGAGGAAAAGTAATTGGGATAGGGAAAAGGTGGAAAGAAGGAAGGGAAAAGGAAAAAGACATAAATTTGTATATATGTATACATAAGATAGCTAAATTGACTGTACTACTAAATGTATTAGTTATTGAAAAAGAACAGTTAATACTCATATGATTAGATCAATTTTACACGTCTATATCTGTTAATCTAAACAACCCTTTTGAAGGTAACAATATGCAATATTATGACCATTGTCAAATTCCTATCATCTTGTTTTGTAAACCTATAATGCTATTGTAGTGGATTTGTTGCTGCTTGCTTGGATCTTTTGCTTTTTGTTTTCTTTTCTGTGTTTTTCTCTTAAATAAAATAAATAATAAAATAAAAACATTAAGAAGAACCAGTATGAAAATTAAAAAAAAAAAAGCAAAAAAAAGCTGTGAATGTAGTTCAAAGAAAGGCCCAGAGTTCAATGCTAGTACAAAAACAAAACAACAACAACAACAACAAAAAACTATGTGGTTAAATATTACAGTTGTAAGTAATTAGTTCCTTTAGTCAACTAATTGTTATTTCTATTTAAAATTAAAATTAAACAATACTGCTATATCAATTTGAACTCGAAGATTTATGCCATAACATAAATAAACTCAGCAAGTTTCTTAGGGAGTTGCCAGCTGATTTTTCCTTTCCCTGTGAATGTATTACTTCAGTCAGCCTGTATTCAGGATTAGAAGACCCATGATTAATAATCTCAGGTTCCTCTAATAGAATTTTGATGAAATTGATTTAGAGGAGACAATGCTCTCGATTAGGCCACTGATTTTTTAAAATTCACTTTTCCTTTGTATGTAGTGTTGTTAATCAGTTGCCACTGCTCCATTGAAAATGTGCTAATTAATAAAGTTTTCTGATTAACTCCTTGATATATCCTTGACCCAATTATCATCACTATAAAGATTGTTAAAGTGTGCCGTCTTATTATATGAGTAGCCTATAAAAAGTTCAGTAGCTACGTAGAACATTACAACACCATTATTTTTGAGATATAAAAGGAACAACACCTATTTAGAAAATATTCAGTTTATTTTGCTGAGGTTAATGAAACCAACACAAGAGAGCCTGCTGGTTTGTGTGTTTATGGACGTGAAGAAGCAGTGCGTGAGTGAAGCGGCTGGAGGACAGAATGCACTGGTTTAGGAAAAAGAGACACGGCTCTCCCCCGACACAGCCCCTGAGAGCTCGTGCGAAGGCCAGCAAACAGTGAATTTCTCTGGGAGATTCACTTGTTTACAAGAAAAGTTGCAGCAGACAGTAGGATACGTAATATCACAAAATCCCTCAGTCTTCCTTTCCATAACCCCCTATTATTTTTTATGTAAATTCCTTGGTACAATTTAGGCATACATGATGACTACACTCATTATAGGGAATTTGTATCTGTATATGATATATCTTGATTCCTTTTTTCCTCTATTCTTATCTTCTCTTTTTAAACTTCCTTCCCCTCCCCATTCACAAAGCTCAGTTTTCATTTTTTCCTTCTTTTTTCATTTTTCCTTTTCTTCTTTCCATTCCCCTCCACTATCATTTTTTCCCTTTTGCTTTGGAACAGTTTCTTCCTATTTCACAATGTTTACTGTACATTTATGTTCTTAATTACATTTTCAGTTTCTCACACCAGAGAGATACAGTGATAATTACACATAAGTGCCCGATTTATCTCACTTATGATGGTCCATCATTTTATCTATCAAGGTCTCACTTTTATCTG
Organism: Dasyprocta punctata; assembly: GCA_004363535.1. Classification (NCBI taxonomy): domain Eukaryota; kingdom Metazoa; phylum Chordata; class Mammalia; order Rodentia; family Dasyproctidae; genus Dasyprocta; species Dasyprocta punctata. Next base: position 18,245 of record RJWM01029993.1, on the reverse strand, counting down.
TATGACTGAATAATATTCCATTATGTTAAAAAAAAGAAAAACACATCGTTTTGATCTGTTCTTGGTTGATGGGCATTTGGATTATTTCCAAGATCTAACTACTGCAAACTGTGCCGATACAAACTTGGGTGGGCATACATCACTGTAGTATGATGCATTTAATGCTTCAAGGAAATTACCCAGAGGGGAATAGCTGAGTCAAAAGGAACAACTAATCCTAGTTTTTTGAGGAATCTCTGCACTGATTTCCACAGTGGTTGCAATGGCTTACACTCCCACCAACAGTGGAGAAGGGTTATTTTTATCCCATAACCCCTCAGCATTTGTTTTTAGTTGTTTTCTAGATAACAGATATTCTGACAGTAGCAGGATGGAATCTCAGTGTTGTTTTCCTTTGCATTTCTCTAATTACCAATGATGCTGAATATTTTTTCATATACTTATTTGACATTTGTATTTCTTCATCTGAGAAGTGTATATTCATTTCAGACACCCATTTTTGTGTTGCATAACCCCATATTTAAATATAATTCACTTGACCCAGTCTTGAGGCAGCTCTGCTCTTAGATCCCACCCTAGGCACAAGGCAGGATATTCAACACCACCGTCTCATGTTTCAATTCTTTGTAAGAAGCAAAAGAAATCAACTCTGATGACCTAAATTGTAAAGAAATTTGACTTTACAAATTTTGGATTGTTGGTAGAAATTTCAGGAGGGTTTGAAAACAGTGCTTAGAAAGTACACAGCCAGAAACCCAGACAAACAAGCATGACACGACTAAGCTAGGTGAGGTATCCTGACCATCTCGCTGTGCCTCCAGCACAGAAGGAATTCCTTTTTCACATGGTCTAGGTAGGAGGTCACTTTAACTGGATGTTGGAACTTTTCTAGATCCCTAGCAAAAAAATAGCAGCCTTCCAAGAAATAAGATGGAATAGAATTTTTAGATAAAACCAAAGAACACTAAGATCTGCCTTCTTTTTGAAGATTATAATAATTTGTTTAACTTGAAGGCGATCTCTCTTCATGCTGCTACCCTTTAACATCTTCAGCTATAGCTGTGGCTTCCTTAATCTTGAATAGAATTTCCTTCTCACCATCTTGTGAGTGAGAACATTCAGAATCCTTGCCACTTAGGTTTTTCCTGTCCTGTGAACAGGATGACATTTTTTGTGAAACACTTTAACTTTCTGAAGAATATTCAGACACTTCTGTCTCGTTCAGACTATACTATGAAAAGAAGCAGAAGAGTTAGTGGAAATGCAGAAATAGAGTACAGACTACAAAGCACTCTGGAAAGATGAGCAATGCTTTCAATCGTCTTGATTGGAATTGAAAAGAAAATGTTTTCCAGATATCAAGGTCAACAGAGGTTCTTACTCTGGTAGACACCACATCAAACACAGCACTGCGAATAGGATACCACCTACAAGTAAGGAGATCCACTAGCATCTTCCGCAGTCTGTCTCCTTTGTGCATGTGAGCTTAATGAGGATCAGCACACCTGTATGCATGTCTTTACAGGTGGTTGAATGTATATCATTCCATCCGAGATAATGTGCTATTTCTTGGCAACTCTGCCTGAGGTGACAGGTGGCTACCTTGTGCCCATCTTCAACATGTCATTTGTACTTAACAAAAACCAACTGAAACTCACAATTTCTTTTCAATATTACAGATATTGTATAACATTCCAGTTCTTAATGTGCACATCTTTATCCATTGCAATTGAGGATCTCAATAATTATGAGAGTCTGGGAAACCAGGTGTTCTTATGGCCATCTGATTGGAAAGATTAAGATGCTGATGTCTTAGCCAATGGATCTGCTTTCTGGAAAATCTTCTAATATCAAGGAACAAGAGAATTTCATTAGAATTTTTGTCATCAATCCTAGTTTTAATTTTTAGTGTTTATCAGAAAAAGAAGTAAGACATGCAGAGACATGGTGATATCTTTGTTAATGGGCATATAACATAAATTAGACTATTAATTTAAGGGCAAGACTATGATCATTCAATGTAAGTAATGGAAAAAAATGAAAGAAAATTATAAACAGAGTTTTGCAAGGAAAATTTGAATTTCCTTGAAGTGTTTTGAGCATTATGCTGAGTAATGTGTCACATTAAGCCACAATATCGCCTCTTTGGTACATAGTTTTTTGTTTCATTATATTTATTTATTTATTTTTTTTTATTTTTTTTGTGGCACTGGGGATCAAACTCACAACCTTGCGCCTGCCAGACAGGCACTTAAGCCACTGAGCCCGGTTTTGGGCACTTAAGCCCAAACTCCCGGCCCTGGTTTTTTTGGGGTCAGGGTCGCACTATGTAGCTCAGGTCGATCTTGCACTCGCATTGTAGCCCAAGCCGGCTTCGAACTCACAACGCTCCACCTACCTTAGCCTCCCGAGTGCTGGGATTAAAGGCATGCACCACCACACCTGGCTTTGTTTCATTTTATAAGTATTGTACTTCTACAAGCTTACTGTAATGATTCAGTGTATATAATGCCTAGAGGCTCACTTTAACAGCAAACTATGCACTGGTCTGAGAGACACTGCTGGTCAGTGAAAATACAGAGGGCAAACCTCACTTGAGTCCTCCCTTCCTCCCTCCCTCCCCATCATTTAACTGATGTGTAGCATGGCAAACACAAATATGTCCATATAATATAGTGTTGGAGGAGCAAACACTTGGTATGCAAGTTCCTAATTTACAATGGGTTCTGTTATATGACTATGTATTTTCTTTCTATGCTTTAAGGTACAAAATGACTAGTTACTAGAGATTGTCAGTTTCTAACCTGTGCATAATGCTATTGTTATTGCTAATTATACTACTTTAACTAGGATATCATATGTGATGTAATCAGTTGTTCTTCCTTCTGTAACAATACTTAGAAACTGTGGGATAATAACCTCACCATAGTCCAACACCAAAGGACTGAGGACTGAACCAAAGAGATGGTAATGTACCACTCTTAGCTAATTGGGAAGGTAGGATTTGGGAAAGACAGAAACCAAGAACCTCCTACACACAGAAGACATCCCTGAAGAACACTTCTCCTAGAGAGGCCTTGATGTTAGTGATATAGCTACCTACTACAAAGATCTCACAAGGATCAACACAGAAAATCATTTTTTTGAAATAGAAAATCACAAAAGGCGGAAGCAAAATGCAGTCTCAGACCTCCAGCGCACCCAGAACTTGTCCAAGAGACATCAACATAGAGGAAAATGGAAGATAACACCTGAAATTTCTGAAATGGTGACAACCGAAGCCAAAAATCAAGTCCATGGCTGCATGCAGGAAATCGGATAAGAAACAATCTCTTAGTAAAAAAGAAATGACCACCATAATGAAGAAATTGCTCAGCACATCTAGAGTATACATAGATAAACAAATGGAGTAGAATAGGAAAAGGGTGAAAACCTTGAATGAATGATATAGGAAAGAAATAGAATGAATGAAACAGATTCAATAGGATATACAGGAAATTAAAAATTTCACTGAAAGCTGGAAAAAATGCTTGAACTACATAGAAGATAGACTTTCAGAACTTGGAGACAGGAGTGTGGCTAGCAATCGTGGAAGGAAAGAGCTCTTAAAAATAACAAGGGGTCAGGAAATAATTCAATAGCTGCAAGATAATGTAAATGACAACAATACAAGACTGGTAGGTATCAAGGAAAAAGGAGTCCAAACAAATGACATAAAAAGACTATTTGCAGAAATAATAGCAGAAAAATTCCTAGGCATGGGAGTAGAATAATACATATAGATAAATAAGGCATATAGAACTCCAAGAAACCATGACCAAAATAAATCTACACTCAAACATATATCAAATCAAGATCTCAGAACTTCAGAACAAAAACAGAATATTGAAAACTGTTAAGAGGAAAGAAACAGATCACTTACAAAGGAAAGCCTGTTAGAATCATGGCCAAATTCTCAAACACAAACACTCAAGTCAAGAAGAGCTTGGAGTGAAGTACTTTACATACTGAAAGAAAACAACTTCCAACACAGACTGATGTACCCTGCAAAGCTATCTTCAAAATTGATGGAGAAATAAGATACTTTCATGCAAAGAACAACTGAAGGAATTGATGACCACCAAACCAAACCTACAAAGAGTACTGAAAGATATTCTAGAGAGAGACAAAAATGATCACAATTTCAAGAATAACATCAGAAATAAACCGCCAGGCAGGGTAAGCAAATTAATCAGAGGGGGAAAACAGGGAAACAACAGTAGGAAAATAACATGACAAAGATAAGCCAATACATAATCAGTTATTACCATCAATGTAAATTGCATGAATTTACCAATCAAAAGAACAGTCTGGCAGAATAGATCAAGAAACCAGTTCCAACAATATGATGTATACAGGAAATACATTTAACTAAAAAAGAATTTCATAGGCTGAAAGTCAAAGGATAGAAAAGAATACTCCATGAAACAGGAACCAAGAAAAAAGCAAGGGTAGCTATTCTACTTTCAGACAATGTGAACTTCAAGCCAAAAATGATCAAAAGATATAAAGAAGGTCACTGCATATTTATTAGAAGAAAATTCAAGAGGAAGAGGTAACAGTCTTAAATATATATGACTCAAATACAGGCTCACATAGCTATAAAAGACGAATATTAATAGATGTGAAAAATCAAATAAGCAATCACAATTTTAATGGGAGACTTCAACCATATTGCCACAAAGAGATAGATCATATTGCCACAAAGAGATAGATCAAGTAGACAAAAAGTCAGCAAAGAAATAGCAGAACTGCTCCAAACCTGTGAAAAAGTGGACTTAGTAGACATTTACAGAGTCTTCCATACAAGAACAGCAGAACACACATTCTTCTCAGTTGCACATGGAACATTCTCTAAAATACAATAGACAATGTACTAGCCCAAAACATGCTTAAGTGCAAAGAAGTTGAAATTGTCCCATGCATATTATTGGAAGATGGTATAATGAGATTGGAAATTAATGACAAAAGAAATCACAAAAACTCGATAAACAGATGTAAATTAAAAAAACTCCCTCTTGAATAATGAAAAGGTCACAGATGAAATTAAGCAATTTATAAAATCAATGAAAATGCAGATACAACATACCAGAACCTATAGGACACAATGAAAGCAGTAATAAGTGGGAAATTTATAGCTGTGAACTATCACATCAGAAAAAGAGAATAGACATAAATAAACAACCTAATGCTGCACCTCAAGCTTCTAGAAAAAGAAGCGCAAGTCAAGCCCAAAGCCCACACACAAGGGAGGAAATTACAGCAATCACAGCAGAAATAAACACAATCAAGACTAAGGAAATGATACAAAGAATTAATGAATTGAATAGTTGGTTCTTTGAAAGAATAAACCAAATTGATAAATCCTTAGCCAACCTTAACAACAAAATGTAAAGAAAAAACTCAAATTCATGCAATAAGGAACATAAAGGGTGAAATCACTACATATTCTGTGGAAATTTAGAAGATCATCAATACCTACTTCAAAAATTTTTATTCCCATTACATGGAAAACAGAGAAAATGAGCACATTTCTAGAAATGCATCAATTACTAAGAATGAATGCATAATATATAAAAATTATGAATAATACAATATCTGTTAATCAAATTGAAAATGTAACAAAAAAATTACCAACAAAGAAAAGCCCAGGTCCTGATGGGTTCATGCCTGAATTCTACAAGAAATTTAGAGAAGATTTAATGTCAATACTCCTCAACCCTTTAAGGAAATTGAATGGGAAGAAATTCTCATTAACTCATTTCTGGAGGCAAGTATTAACCTGATACCAAAACCAGAGAAAGACCCTGTATTGGGTATGCTATGTTCCCCCAAGTCCTCACATACTTTTGATGGGGCTAAGTCTGGCGCTTGCTTGTGTTTGGTTTGCTGTACCCGCCCAGGGGTGGAGCCGACATACAGTCTAAGGGAAGGCGGGTCTTCCTCTTGTTCACTTCCTCTCTCTGTCTCTCTGTCTCTGTCTCTGTCTCTCTCTCTCTCTCTCTCACTCTCTCTCTCTCTCTCTCGCCAGCGCGGCTTGTGGCTTGCAGCTTGCAGCTGCCATGAACTGTAGCCCCGTCATCCCATGCTGCCTTGGAGCCAACTTTATGGACTGAAACTCCAAAGAAACTGTAAGAATAAACCTTTCCTTTCCTAATTTTGGGCGTCAGGTATTTTGTCTCGGCAACGAGCAAAAAGTAACCAAGACAGCATTTGGTACCAGAGGAGTGGGGTCATTGCTGTGACTATTCCTGACCATGTGGTTTGAGAGCCTTTGGAAGTGTCTTGTGGGGAAAGTTTGGAAAGGTTCGGAGATACCGTCTACATGCATAGAGCTGGAACGGCTTAGGCTGTTTTGTATGGGAGATTCTGGTCAGAGCTTAGGAGACCAGCAGGCTGATAGAAAGCCTGCCGGTAAAGACCAGGCTCGGGAGATTTCTGCTGGGAAGAAGAACAACATTGGGTGTTGGACTCCACACGATGTGTGTTATGGTTTGGCAGAAAGTTTGTCTATGTTTTGCCCATGCCTGGAGACTTTGCCTGAGACTGAGATTAAGGGCAAAGGATTAATTACTCTACAGAGTGAAATTATGAGGCAGCCAAACATTGAAATGGTGGCCTGGCTTTTGTTGGGGGCTCTTAGCCAGATTTATGTTGTGGATAAAGAGCAAGGAGCCCAGCATGGCGATTTAAAATGTGAGTTTGGCCAGGAAGCTGTGGACTGTAAAGATGGAGCTGAGACCTTGATT
>RJWM01029993.1:0-11357 GCA_004363535.1 Dasyprocta punctata | reverse complement strand
TTTGAAAGGTGCAAGGCTGTGCCATGTCCCAAAATGGCAGCAGCCACGCTGGATTCCAGAATGGCGGCATAGAGAAGCTGTTCCTCACAATCAGGTCCAGAGAGCTCAGCGATCCAGGCAGCCAACCCCTACAGCCAAGAGAGAGGAAAGCCTGGCTACTGCTCCAGCCTGCAGCGGACCTTGGCAGCATCCACGTGGCACTGGTTTTAAGTACAAGAAAAGGCTAAGGCAGTTTCTGCCTCGCTTGCAGAGAGCAATGTGTAAAGATGTAAAGGTGGAGCCAAGGAACGTGGATCGTCCAAGAAAAGCTATGGAAGTTAAGACCCCTGGAAGTGCCTCAGGGGTGGAGTCACTCAAACCTGTTGGAGCTTGTAATCAGATTACTTCAGATACTGAGCAGAGAACTCCAGGACTTAATGTTTGCCCTGCTGGATTTTGGACTTGCTTTGGTTCCAATGCTTTGTATTCCCCTGTTTGTAACTTTTGGAATGGTAATATTTATCTTGTGCCTTTATACGTTGGAAGTACTTAACCTTGTTTTCATTTGTACAGGGGGTTACAGTTAAGAGTTTGCCATAGATCTCAAAGGAGATTTGGGACTTGGACTTTTCAGCAAGGCTGAAACTGTTAGGACTTTGGCAACCTTTGGAGATGGACTAAATGGTTTTTGTATTAAGAATATAAATGAGTCCTTGGGGGTCCAGGGGTGGAATGTATTGGGTATGCTATGTCCCCCCAAGTCCTCACATACTTTTGATGGGATGGGGCTAAGTCTGGCACTTGCTTGTGTTTGGTTTGCTGTACCCGCCCAGGGGTGGAGCCGACATACAATGTAAGGGAAGGCGGGTCTTCCTCTTGTTCACTTCCTCTCTCTCTCTCTCTCTCTCTCTCTCACCAGTGCGGCTTGCGGCATGTGGCTTGCAGCCACCATGAACTGTAGCCCCGTCATCCCATGCTGCCTTGGAGCCAACTTTATGGACTGAAACTCCCAAGAAACTGTAAGAATAAACCTTTCCTTTCCTAATTTTGGGCGTCAGGTATTTTGTCTCGGCAACAAGCGAAAAGTAACCAAGACAGACCCTACCAAAAAAGAGAACTACAGGCTAATATCCCTCATGCATACAGATGCAAAAGTCCTCAATAAAATACTGGCAAATAGAATGCAGCAAATCATCTAGAAGACTATGCACCATGACCAATTGAGATTCATTCCAGCCGTGGAGGGATCATTCAACATACGCAAATAAATAAATGTGATACACAATATGAATAGAACCAAGGACAAAAATCACATGATCGTCTCAATTGATGCAGAAAAAGGTTTTGATAAAGTCCAACACTCATTTATCATAAAAAACCCTACTGAGAATCAGAAGAAATGACCTTTACCTCACTCTGTTAAAGCCATCTATGACAAACCAACAGCCAATGTCATACTAAAGCAACAAAAACTAACTTCAGGAGCAAGATAAGGATGTGCGCTATCATCATTCCTACTCAATATAGTTCTGGAAACATTACACAGAGGAATTAGAGAGATTAAAGAAATAAAATGATTAAGGACAGGAAAAGAATATGTTGAATTATCATTATTCACAGATAACATGATATTCTTCGTAGAAGATTCCAAAAACTCCATTAAAAGACTTCTAGATTTAATAAGGTAATTCAGTACAGTAGCCGGATACAAACTCAATGTTCAAAACTCAATAGTATTCCTGTATATAAACAACAAACTAACTGAGAGAAATTAAGGAAACCACACCCTTCACTATAGTATCCACAAAAATGAAATACTTAAGTATCAATCCAACAAAGGATGTAAAAGACCTATATATTGAAAATTGTAGTTCTCTGAAAAAGGAGATTAAAGACAATATCAAAAAATGGAAAGATATCCCATGCACATAGAATGAATGAACCAACATTGTGATAGTGGCCATACTACCAAACTGTTATACTGATTTAATGCAATCCTGATCAAAATACCATTAGCATACCTCAAAGAGCTAGAGAAAATATTTCTAAAATTCATTTGTGAATAGAAGTGTTCTAAAACATGAAAGGCAATCTTGGGCAACAAAGGCAAGGCAGGAGGCATCACAGTCCCTGACTTGAAATTATACTACAAAGTTACTGTGATAAAATCACCATGGTACTGACAAATAAACAGACCAGAGGATCAACGAAACAGAGTAAAAGATACAGACACAACTACAAGTGCACACAGCCAACTTATGTTTGGCAAAGGGGCCAAACATGTTCACTGGAAGAAAGGTAGTCTCTTTAATGAAAGGTGCTGGAAAAACAGGTTTTCCACATGCTGAAGACTACAACTAGGCCCATGTCTTTCACCATGCACTAAACTGAGGTTGAAATGGATCAAAGATCTAAATATTAAAAGAGAAACACTAAATTTACTGGAATAGAACATAGGTAAAAATCTTGAAGACATAGGAGTAGGCAGAGAGTTCATGACCAAAAACTGCACAGGAAGTACTTCAGAGGACAAACAACTGGGATCTTGTCTGATTAAAAAGTTTGTGCATGTCAAAAGAAATCACCAACAAAGTGAACAGACTACCCACAGAGTGGAAAAAAATTAGCCAACTGTCCCTCAGATAAAGGATTTCTATCCAGAACATATAAAGAATTGAGAAAAATCAGATCCCCCAAATTCAGACCCAATCCATAAATGGACATCTGAAATGAATACACATTTCTCAAATGAAAAAAATGCAAATGTCACATAAATATATGAAAAAATGCTCAACATTTTTGGTCATTAGAGAAATGCAAATTAAAACACTGCTGAGATTCCATCTCATCCCCGAAAGAATGGTTATCATCAGGAAATCAACCAATAACAAGTGCTGGCAGGGTTGTGTGAAAAAAGGAACACTTCTCCACTGTTGCTGGGAATGCAGACTGGTGCAACTACTGTGGCAATCAGTGTGAAGATTCCTCAAAAAACTAGGATTAGAGGTCCCATTTGACCCAGCTATTCCTCTTCTGGGCATCTTTCCGGAAGAATTTAAAACATCGTACCACGATGATATACATATATACACACATGTTTTTAGCAGTACAATTTTTAATAGCTAAATCTTGGAAACAACACAAATGCCTATGAACTGAGGAATGAATAAAAAATGTGTTTTTTAATACATTGAAATACTACTTAGCTATAAAGAAAGATAAACTCGAGGCTTTTATAGGTAAATGGATGTAACTAGAAATCATATTCATAAATGGTATAAGTCAGCCTCACATGTGTAAGTATCATATTGTGTCCCTAGTATAAGAAACTGAAAGAGTGAATAAGATCCAAAATATACAATAGATACTGTGAAATGGGAACAAACTGCTCAAAAGGAAAGAACAACTGGGATGGGGAAAGTGGAAAAGAAGGAAGGGAAAAGAAAAAAAAATATATTTTCATATACAAGATAGTTAAAATTATACTTCTAATTTATATTATTTCATTGAAAATAAAGGTGTTTGCTTATATTGCTTGATCAGTTTTTCAAATCTGTATCTTGCAATCTGAGAACTATTTTGAAGTTAAAAATATGCAATATATTAACCACCATTAATCTATTATTTTGAAATTTTGTATCATGGTTTTTATTGTTTTTTCTCTCTAAAATAAAAAGTATGAAGTTGGTTCATAATGTTATTCATATTGCTATCTTCAGTGTCATAGTATTTTTGCAAATATAATTTTAATACCACCATATTATTTTATATCTCTTGATCCAGCTTTATGTTACTTAAACTTTATGAAAAGTCCAATACCAGCATATTATTTTATATCTCTTCATCTACCTTTATGTTGCTTCTACTTTATGATATGTATTTTTCCCTGATAGATGAATGTTTCTTATCATTCTTGGTTTAAAAACATGTCCTGCACCTGTAATACTAACTTCTCAAGAGACTGAGGCAAGGAAGATCATGATTTCACACCCAGCATGAGGCCCTGTTCAGGAAAAAAAAAAAAAAACCTTGAAACTGGAAATTATTCAATAAGAACTTCAGATTGATCAGATTACTAGAATTATAAATGACTGACATGTATGGAACCATGGTATCAACCACAAAGTGGAAACAGTTTTTACCACATATTAACACATACCAAAGAACAATCTCCGAGGTGAGTCACTAGACACGTGTTTGTCCTGGGTCACTGGTCTCCCGTGTTGGTGGTAGGAATGATTACAGAGACTGACAATGTGTGTGGGTCCAGAAGCGGGGGCCCCAGTCCGCGAAGTCTGACTGAGCCGCGCCGTCTGAGTACCCAGCTGACCCGGAACGGATGACGAAGTGAGCACGCAATGAGATGCCGTGGGTTTTAGGAACTAAACAAGCTACTCATGTTGCATTTTCCATCTTTTTATCTAATTTGGAATCAACACAAAAGTGAAGCTTGTTTTACCTTTTGAAACTTAGGGTGCTCAATCTATAGTTGCGAGGATTTATAGCCTGACATACTGACACAGCATAGTGAAAAATGTTTCAAACCAAGAAACGTACTTGACAGCGACAGCGGCTTACCAGCGGGCACGTGGGCAGAACACAGTCCCCGCACCAGCCAGAGCCCGCTCGCCCTAGGAGCAAGGGAACAGAGCGCCTGTGACGCCTCCTCACGGACCTGAGGGAGTGTGTGTCCTTATTTGCACAGTTTTGATCTCTACGTGGTTATAGGCTTTAGCTTTCAGAAACGAAGTTCTATCAGAAAACACAGCATGGTCTATTAACATTTAAACTATGGCTGTCTTTTGGTCATTGCGACCTTTTCCCAAGAGAAAGGTGGACAAGAAAATAAATCATCATGTTGGCAGAATTTATTAATTCCCTTCATTCAGAGGAGTTGGGTTGCTATTAAAGGGTTGGGATGGGAAACATATTTTGATATCCAGTTCCTGCCCTTGGGTATATATTTCTGTTTTTCAACCAATTTTCATATTAGAAGAGTGGATGAGATAGCCAGCCCTGAGCATGTGATGCTTAGAGGTCTCGAGGATGAGAGTTTCGATCGTTCTTCCTGGTTAATGGCAGGGTGCCAACCCGGGATGAAAAGAATCACAATGGATATACAGAAGGGAACTCATGAGAACCTATTTTGATTTAGAGATGAGAACAAGCATCTGGAAATATAAGTTTTTCCCATCATCTTTCTTGATTTAATATTCTCTTAAACAAAAGAGTTCGAATATTACAACACCTATATGACAAGTATCAGCTATTTATTCCTCTAGTGTACCTTTGACACTAAACTTCACTCACAATGAGAGGCTGAGGTTTAAATGAAACACTGTATTTGTAATTATACATGTTTGTATCGTTATTAATACTAGTATTTAAACCCTACAATGTTCTCTCTCTTTTTTTTTTTTTGCGGCACCAGGGATTGAACTCACAACCTCGCACCTGTCAAACAGGCGCTTAAGTCACTGAGCCAAACTCCCGGCCCTGGTTTTTTGAGGCAGGGTTGCACTGTGTAGCTCAGACCAGCCTTGCGCTTGCGTTGTAGCCCAAGTGGGCCTCGAACTCACAATGCTCCTCCTACCTCAGCCTCCCGAGTGCTGGGATTAAAGGCGAGCACCACCATGCCCAGCTTACAATGTTCTCTTAAAGTTTCTCACTCTTGGTTTATCACTCTGTATTCCAGTAGGCAAACCAAATGAGTATATACAAGTATGCATGTGCTCACACATACACGCGCCACAAAAATACCTCTTGCTTAGAATTTCTGAGTTACTGTATGCAAGGAAGAAGTGATTTCAAGAGAAAGGTTTCTCTCTTTCTGAAAAAAAAAAAAGGTAGTTTGAATGACCTCCGTATGTTACTGGGTGGACAGGGAGACAGAAAACAATCTTCGGTTGTTCTTTCTCTCTGTGATGCCGACATCCTCTATTCTAGGTCTCAGGGCTTTTACAGAACATCTTTCTCAGCTGAGGCACACCTGGAGTCATAGTTCCTGTGCTGCATTCAGAATCCAAAGGGCTATTACTGCAGAGGTGAGTGGAGAAGACTGAGCATACATTATTGCTGGAACATTGTTAGAAGCGTAAAGACTAATGTGAAAATGGCCCTTAGCAAGAAAATACAGAAAGGCAAAAGAAGGCTCTTTGGAAATGAAGGACAAGATATCAAGGATGAACAGCTATGATGAAAAGACTCCAAATGGCCAGCACAGCTCTGTTACAAAGAACTTTTATCTAAGAAAAAGCATTTCTTTCTGCAGTTATTTTCTTGTTACACTGGCAAAACCAGTCAATGCCTTGGACCTTTCACATGTGTTTTGCTTTTAGTCCCTACACAATCTCCTTTGTCTGAGGTGGAAGCCAGGTGACCAAACACCTGGACATAAGTGGTGCTGGGGCCATTAGACAGCCCCAGTCACTGTTGCTGTAACTTTTTCTCAGAATCGCACCATCGCTGCTTTGGCACGGGCTGCCTTTTTTTTGAAGAGTAACACATAGTTTTATCTACAGTTGACAAAATGAACACATTGCATGAAGATTGCAAAAGCATTCCAGCATTTGGTGTGAGGTCATTCTGTTGCTAATCTGGGGGCTCAGGATTCTGATCCTAATCCTTTCAAAAACCTAAGAATGAGCTGAAGATTCTTACCAGAACAAAATAGAATCTCCAAGGAAAATCCAAAGGTAAATCAAGACAGTACTCATTTTTACTTTGTATTAGAAACATCAGAATTTATTACTTTTCCTGTATTTTCCATACCCTTGTTTCTCAGAGTAACCTGATAGACAGTAAGCATTGTCTTTAAGTATATGTAATTCATATCACATTTATGACAGAGAGAAAACCAAAACATTTTTGTCAGGCATTTAATCTTCTATGATCTTGCAAAATTGCATTATTTCTGGCAACTATACTGTCACCTGGTTAGCCACTGCAGATGAAGTTTTTTCTTTAGCACTTAATGCCTTTACTGTCCCTGGGGTTCACACTCATTATGATCCTTTATGAATTGCACATATTTAGGGATGTACTGTATGCACCATATGTGTATCCAATGTGTAATATCACTGGGGGTAATTGGCATGTTTCTCTTCTCATGGCCCATTTTTTAAAATTTAGGAACCTCACCTTTCTGATACTCACAGAGCTATACATAATGCCTTATTCTTGTAAATCCAACAAATGACTTTTCGGTTTCATACCCATTTTATATGTGTTAGAGAGCGCTTTGAACATGCACATTAAATGTCTCAAAATACACAAACAATCCTACAGTTCCTGTGAAGGTACAAACTGAGATGCTAAGGTTTTCTGCCTCATATGCTGAAATGTCTTAGTCTATGAAATTTTTCTTGATACTAAAGTTGCTGACAAATATGTATGCTTATTTATAAACCATGTTTTGCATAAGTCATAACTCACGTTCTTTTGTGCTTCTCTCCTAAAGGATTCTGGCAAAGTTAATAGGGAAATAAAAGGACATAAAAGATTATTTAATATTAACAGAATATGAAAACCAATAGCTCACATCCCAATATTTCAGTACAGTGCAACATTTCCACTGCACATTTTGGGGCAGTAAGTATTTTGATTTTGAACACATGTTAGAAAAGGATGAGAAAAAGAAAATACATAGTAGAAATATAGTAATTTCTTAGTAGAATACCAATGTGTTTTACCATTTTTGTATGCTATCTCCTTTTCCCATAAACAATGATTTTTTTGATTGATCATCATAGTTTGGCAAAGATATTATCATAAACAATTTGTTCATATCAGAATTTTTTAGAATCTAAAATATCAATCAGTTGAATACCAACTTAAGGAAAATTATAAAGTTCAGAAATATTAGATCTGCAATTTTCAAAGCATTTGACAATGAATTCTCTGTTTGTGTTATTAAAGAAGCAGGAGAGTCTTTCCTTTTCCTAAGCTCACACACCTGTTTGAGTGTGCATTCGGAAGGCACCACCCAGCTGCTTTCCGTGGGAAGACACCAGATTAAAGCGCCAGAGCTCTCAGTAAGAGCTTACATCACTAGAAAGTGGATGAGGTCTTAGTCCAGGAAATTTTTCTTGATAATAAAATTGCTGACAAATACTTATGCTAATTTAAAACCATGTTTTACAGAACCTGTAGGTCATTCATTTTAATTGGATTGTCATGGGAAATTAAGGGACGGATTTACATAAACACATATGCTGTTCCAGATTGTAAATGAAATTGCACTTCTTGCTTGCCAAAATTTTTTATTGATTTAAAAGGAAAATTATCTTTGATTTAAAAGGTCAAAATCATTGTATGTAAGCTTCAAAGAAATTTGCAACGAACAGTTTAAACATTATGACTTCCACTGTAGATAAATTAGTAGCCTGAAAGCTAAATCTTTCATACTTTTACTTTGTGTTGTACCTCTTTAAATTAATTTGCCTTTAAATTTCCTAATGGCTTTTGTTCCTGAATTAAATCAGTAAAGGTGATTTGGAACGTTTTTTTGTGTCACAACAAAATCTGAAATACCTTTTAACTTCTTTCTGAAAACTATATGCAGTTTTCTCATTATCTTTTCTTTTCTTTCTTTCTCTCTTTTTTTTGTACTGGGGATCAAACTCAACTTTGTGTCTACCAGGCAGGCGCTTAGGCGACTAAGCTAAATCCCTGGCCCTACTTTTTGAGACAGGGTCTCACTATGCAATTCAGGTTGGCCTTGAACTCTTTTTGTAGCCCAGGATGGTCTCGAACTTACAACAATCTTCCTGTCTCAGTCTCCTGAGTGCTGGGATTAAAGGCGTGTGCCACCACACCAGGCTCATTATCTTTTCTTGTAGATTATTATTACTATTTTTTAACTTTTACTTTTTTTGGTACCCGGGATCAAACTCACAATCTCACACACACCAAGCAGGCACTTGTGCCACTGAGCTAAATCCCCGGCCCTCTTGTAGATTATTTAGAAATGTTTTATAGCCATTAAATCTAACTTTCAAAGGAAAATATTAACTAAAATGTATTCTACTCTTCCATCATCAGGAAGAAGTAATGGAAGCATGGTACTAAGATGAAAACTCTTCACTAGAAAACCTCCTATTTGAATCGTGGGTCGTATAAACCATTGGTCAAAGACATGTTTAGCTATTTACTTTCTGAAAGTCCTTTTCTAGTAGTCACAATTGATAGCAAATGTAACAAAAATATTATAACCTCATCTAGAATCTATAAAATTTTCTGGCTCAAAATGCTTAATTGATTGATACATAAGCTAGACACTTAAATGGACACTAAATGGCTTCCTTTAATGTGATTAGTCTTTCATTTTAAAGAATGAATTCAAAGCTGCACTTCAAAGATCAGACTTGCTAAGTAAGCAGTGTTTATGCTTTCTTAGCTGTTGCACAGAGGTAGGTTGAGATTCTCAGTTGAAAGGCTTAATAGAAATGAGTAAAGTAATTATAATTAGTTAAAAATGAGTGATTCCTAGGCAATTCCTACAACCATAACCAATCTAATGTTTCGCTTTCCATGAAATAATGGTTAAAAAGCAAATCGTTAAGGCTTTATTAAAACTTAATTGTTATGTGTCTCAGATGAGCTCATTAATTATTAGTCATATCATAGCCATTTTTTGAACAGAAAAGCTTTATTTGAGACTAAGAGGGCCATGAAACAAGGCTTTCCCCATCCTGTGCCTTCTCTGTGTTCACTCTACAGCTTTCAGGAACATAGAAATTGGAGAGAAAAGGGAAATGAGAGAGGATATGGAGTTCTAAAATAATAGACCATTTAAACAATAGGGTTGCTAATACCTTAGCAGAATTTTCTACAAATTTCTTCCTTTAAAGGAATCCAGGAAGAGACATAAGTGAAGCAGAAACACTGTAGTAGAATCAAGACAGTGAAGTTCCTTGATTTTCCATGGACAGAGAAGAAAATATGGATAGAAATGTAGTTGCATTTTGAGCACAGTTGTCCCAGCTCTGGGCCCAAAGCCACCACAACCGTTGTGGCTCACTGGCGTATGTTTTAAGGAACACACTCTCTTGCCTGGACTCTGTGGAGTCTGATGGCTTCTTATCACAGGAACTAGTTTCTTTATCCATGGACACTTTTCAGGGGCATAAAATGGCTGCAGTTTTTTTCCTCATAAACTCTTGTAATTCCATCTCATTATTCCTTATTTTTTTTTGGTATCCTCATCCATCTCCCTCTTCAGTGTTCACACCCAACAGATATTTGTAGACATTTATTATGCTTTTCCTTGCTCGTCACTTAGAAGAGTTATTCATATTGAATTCATTTAACATGTCTCCATAAATCAATGCAAACAGCCCCTTAATCATTTTCATTGCCAGTCCCTAAACTCTCGTCAGGTTTTTCCATGTCTTGCACACACAATTAGGAATCCAAAGGCCAAATAAATACTGTGGGAGAATACCAGCTGTGCAAAAGAGACTCTGCTGTCTTTTTCTTTGCTCAAGGCAATGATCCAAAGGTTGCAGTTTTAAATTTCATGAATCCCCTATAAAGAATCCACCATCCTGCCACTTGCGAGATATAATTTCCACAATCCTATGGTTGGTTAGTTTGGCAAGAGCTTTTATTCCCAGCATGGAGATACAGATGCTCAGGCCGCAGTTTAGACTATGGTATTATGACAGATGCTTGGCTTGGACACCACTTCTTTTATAACTGAGTTCACCTCAACATATGAAAGTATAATACTTTGCACTTCTTTCAGAAAGTTTAATTATTTGAAAATAGCTAGCTAAATTTAGCATAATTAAAGGATTATTAAAATAGGCAGTTCCTTCTTTAATGATTGAAACCAGTAATATTTGTGATAAAGACAGTCTAAAGTCATATAAAAATAAAGCTAATTTTAAGAGTTTGTCACAATGTTAGGAAGTTTTGTTTTCTACATTTCTTAACCTAGTTTCATTTTGAAGTTGAATTTTCCTTTTGTAAAGTTCTTGTTCCCATCCCCCATTCCCATACCATCCATGCCCCAGGCATGTGCCAACGCACACGCACACACACATGTGCACACACACACACACTCAACTTGAGGTTGGTCACACCTCCCTCAAATAGTGCAACTACAGTCAGGCAGTCGTGGTGCATCCCTGTGACCCCAGCACTGTGAGAAGTTGAAGCAAGAAGGCAGGAGGATTACAAGTGTGAGGCCTGTCTGCACAATTTAACAACTTAGTGAGACCTGTGTAAAACAAATCATCACCATCACCACCATCACCATCACCATCACCATCATCACCATCATCACCATCATCACCATCACCATCATCATCATCACCATCATCATCACCATCGTCATCATCACCATCATCATCATCACCATCATCATCACCATC